>ML319059.1:0-32388 GCA_005239505.1 Nicotiana paniculata
ATTTTATAGACTCAATTGATACGTTCAATTCTCTGTGGGATCGACTTTGTGTGTAATACCCCAAATTATATTTGCAGCGCCCGTTTAGTCTTTTTATAAGACATAGTTGAGTGTGATCATAAAACTATGAATTAAACTCAAAACTCGTCATTTTTCTCAAGAACACTCAAAGTTCATTATTTCTCAACCGGACGTCCAAACCACGTTAAATAACCACTGTTTTTCACCAAATTTCACAGTTAACATTCAAATACTATAACAAATCTGTACCGGGATCCGGAACTAAAATACGGGCCCGATACCAATGGTTTCAAACATTAATTCTTTTATTTATTTCATTAGTATTTCAGCAAAATAATTTCTTTAAAAAATGGATTTCTAAGGCTTGGGACCTCGGAATTCATTTACGGGCATACGCGCAAGTCCCATAGTTTACTGCGGACCTCACGAGATTTCCGGAACACAGATACAGGTCCGTTTACTCAAAGTATTGACCAAAGTCAACTATAATAAAATTTTTAATTCTAAAAATTAATATTTGTATTATTTTCACAAAAAAGCTTTCCGGTTTCACGTCCGGACAGTGCATGCAAATCGAGGCAGTTAAAAATTAATCTTTTTATGGCTAATAAGCATAGAACGATGTCTAAATTCATAAAATGACCCCTTGGGTCATCACAATATTTCATCAATCTATAGTAAGTTCTTCAATCTAATCAAGGAATTTGAGGGTAAAAGTTTGGAAATGGGGGAAAAGGTTCCGCAATTGAAAATCCGATATTTGAGTGAGATTTTTATGTTGGATTTTGATGATTTTTGTTCGAGTGAGCTCGTGAGTGAGCGGGTGTTCATAACTTGTAAATTTTACCCGCTTTTGAGGCGTGGGTTCGGGGTACTTTTTGGGTTATTTTTCCTAATTTCGTGTCTTAGCTTCAAATTTATTAGTTGAACTAGTTGTTTATAGCTATATTTACATTATGCAATTAATTTGAATAGGTTCGGGCCATTCGGAGTTGGGTACTCGTGGCAAGAACATGGTTCCAAGTTGATTTGAGCGGTTGAGGGAGTGGCTTGCCTAACCTTGTGTTGTGGACTTCCCCTTAGGATATTTGATACTAATTGTTGTGTGGGCGCCGTGTACGTGAGGTGATACACGGGCCGTTATTTCTAAAAACTCATTTTTCCCTTCCTAAGACATTAATTGTTTTTCCTTCTATGATACACGGGCTGTTATATGATAATTTCCAACATGATCTTCTGTGTGCCATGCTTAGTTAGGCCCTTATTTTCCTTAACTGTTATTAGTATCAACTGTGTAAATTCGATGTTATGCGCGTGTCATTCATCCAACATGGCATATTTAAATTGGGACCACAAGCATATTGTGGGATATCCCCCTGTACTGCATATTTATTTTGGGACTACAGACATTTTCCGGGAGATCCCCCTATACTGCATATTTATTTAGGGACTACAGACGTATTCCGGGAGATCCCCCTATACTGCATATTTATTTTGGGACTTCAGATGTATTCTGGGAGATCCCCTTGTACTGCATATTTATTTTGGGAGTATAGACATATTTCGGGAGATCCCCCTGTACTGCATGATCATCTAGAACTACGGGACAGTATCTCTGGAGATTCCACCTTGTGTTACCTTGTTTTGAGCCGAGGGCTCCCTTGACTGTTAAGTTTTCGAGCATTTTCTTAAACTGTTACTGAAAAATCTACTTATCTTTTGTAATTCTTTAAATTGTTTATATTTACTCCAGTAGGGCCTTAACCTGACCTCATCACTACTTGACTAGAGTTAGGCTTGGCACTTACTGGGTACTAAATGTGCTGTACTCATGCCCTTTCATGCACATGTTCTCGTGTGCAGATCCAGGTACGAGCTATCAGCCTCGTGGATAATTGTTGCTGCTGATTCTAGGAGACCGTAAGGTATTTCTGCCGTGTCCGCAGAATCCTCTGAGTCCCCTTCTATTCTATCGTTTAGAGTTGTTCCTACGTATTTTCCAGACTTGTTTAGAGCTGCATTAGTTGTTAGAAGCTTGTGACTATTTGTGACATTCCGGGTCATTGGGAAAGTATTTTTGTATGAGCCGAGCGGCTAGTATGTTATTTATATCATTGCCTTTATTTCCTTTATTTCTTGTGTTTTACTTCAATTTTTCCCTTAATAGTAGGCTTACCTAGCTGCAGATACCAGGTTCCATCACGAAAACTTTCGGATGGTAAATCAGGTCGTGACAAATGACATGTTGAAGTACACTGATGTAAAAATTCCTTAAGAGAAATTCATATAAGATAACTCTTATTTTTAATGGGATAAAACAAAAGATTGTCCAAATATTATATGAAAATTGCACGGGGCACCCTATTTGGTCGCCTCCATTTAAGCTATACCAATATTTTTGAAATTATTTAATCTATACCCTAATTTTTACAACTTCAGACGCCTCTCCTTCTTCATGCGACCTATGCGCTCCTTTCGTCCTCCTTTCTTTTCCTCTTCTTCTTCTTCTTCTTCTTCTTCTTCTTTTCTGTCTCAAACACATGAAACTCTTGTAAGTATTATTGATTGAATATGAAATACACAGAGATTTAGTACTTGGGTATGTTTAGGCCGGGGAATTGAGATGCAAATGGTAGTGTTATTGATGCCTTGATTATATTTGAGGTGTTTCCTGATGCACTTAGGCCAGAAAACACGAAATTATTTACTCTGACTTTTGTAGCAGTTTTGCAGGAGTATCCTACAAGGGATTCTGGTCTTTTGAAGTCTTCTACCCAGAAATCTTTTACAGCAGCATTGATCACGCCCAACTCTATTCCTAAAAAGGATAAGCGGCCGTTACAAATATAATCCGGTCTAAAAGTCCGTAGTCGAATCCCACAGAGAACTAAGGTTTCACTATGACTGTTGAATATCACTCAGAAGACAAGCTCGAATAATTCATAAGTTATAAATATTATGATTATTATATCTAACTAATTAACTAACAAATTAAAGTAGTAAATTAATAACTAGGGATACTAAGGGCTGGAGAAAAGATTAAGGAGGTCTAGAGTTATGATTTCCTCAATTGTTTGAATCCTTCCTGCTACGACTTCTATAATTTTGCCTAATTATCTCTACTGATCATGCACACTCGACTTATCGTAATTCTCTCTGTCGAGCAACTACAATATTGTACTAGTCATATTCTCTCGAACTACACTAGCTTGCACTATTTCACCGCTCACTATGATCACGCCAAAGCTTCGTTATCTCTAATACTGCTTTTAAACCTACCATATTCATCTCTCATATACCTTAGGAGTGACGTTGTTCAATAACCACATAAATATGTATCCTTTCTCAAGCAACACATAATAAATAAGCACAGTGAATTGATGGCTATTCAATCAACAACAGTAAACACGTAGTTGAAGAAGTAGAGAAATCTAATAGTTCAATTATATAAAAACATAACGAGAATTTATCTTACAAAAGGTTCCATCAAACTCCTAGATAACAAATAAGCTATTCATAATAGTATACAATCATAGTAATATTCAAAAGCATTAAAATACAGATTAAAGGATGCGGAGAGAAAGAACTCAAGTGATTCGTGCTTTCGAAGTATTACGTAGCCTCTTGCCTCTCAACTGATGTCTCACGCTCTCTAATGATGTCTAACCCTTCAAACGAATTTACATGTCCCATTCTAATAAGGACTTAAACTTCTTTTCGGATGGCATTGATGGCGCCTTGCACTGCCTGTAGAACTATCATTTCGGTGCAAGGCACTGTTTGTAGCCTTGTCATTTTGGTGCAAGACACTGTCTGTAGCACTATCTTTTCAGCGCGAGGAACTGTCTGTATCACTGTATTTTCAGCGCAAGGTACTGTCTATATCACTGAATTTTTGTTTTCGTGCACGTCTTCTTTTACTTCTCCATTTTGTAGCCATGAGGTACCATTTCATGAAACTTCTCTCAAATTCATGTCCAAGTATTCTTACACATGAAATAAGCTTTTTTCAGCGCAATTGTCGCACAAATTAGCATCCAAACAACAAGCAAGTAGGGTATATAATGTCAAAATATATAGAATTATCGCACGACATCAACACCCCACACTTAAATATTTCTCGCCCTCGAGTCAACCAACTAAACACTTCCTCATCATGGACCCAACAAGCCACACATTTACAACACAATACACCTATGACCGTAGTTGGTAGCAACAATTAAGCTCTAGCATATACTGTCAAAATACACTTCCCATACTTATGCTCAATTTCAAACCATCCAAACCAGGAACAACATGATTATAACAAACCTAGCCTTGAAAACTAACTTAATGTCATAATGCACCTGAGGCTTGAATACTTAATATAACAGGGAGGTATAATAATGTTACCTATCCTTTGTGAAACCATGTGCTCTCACAATAAAACAAAGAGCAAGCAGTCCACACATCCAAATCACATGATCGAATATAGTTTAAGGACTCACACATATGAATAAAAATCACTCACTCTCCCAAAGAAGTCACATGCACGCAAAAGGTACCATAGGCTTGCCCCTTATGTAAACCTCTACTAATGTAGGTCCACTCAGTTTGAAATCAACTAGGAGTTATTATGGTTGTATTGTGGGCTAAGGGACGGGTAGGATATATCTGAGATATAGTGGCTAACCTTTCTAAGCACTTTAACACATCACGTATTCAAGTTTTAAGTGCATTGTTTTTCAATCCACTTCAATCATCACAAAATAGTTCACTCCAAAATATTCTTCCTTCTTCTTTACACACTACTTCATATCACATCCACTGGCAAAAATAAGAAACTTTATTTATTCAATTATTCTTCTCTTCTCTCTCTCTCTCTCTCTCTCTCTCTCTCTCTCTCTCTCTCTTTCTCTTTTTGTATTTTTACCTTGCCGCTAGTGGATTTTCATTAAAATACTAATGCACATTTCTTCCTTCTATTGGTTCCACTCATAAGCTACCCCAAGTTTTCTCATTACTTCTTTCTAGCGCTCTCTTTGCAATTCAAATGCTTTAAGAGTTATAAGGATCAAAATGATTCAATTAAGAACAAAAGGGGATAGGCTTGTATGCAGGTGCCAAAAGAAAGGCTTATAGGCTCAAAAGGGTATCTAGGGATGATTTTGTTTGTGATAAGCAACAAAACTCATAAAGATCAAAGCAAGCCTATCATCACTTTTCAAACCGGGGAACACCTAGGATTTCACTTCAATTCATATTCCGGGCAAGTTCTAGACTTAAATGCAACAACATGGACTATACAAGAAATTCATTTCACACATAGCACATGACTCACTAAGGACGGTCTCATTCCGACTCTCAATCAAACAAGTATTCACAAAGCCAAGAGATATATTAAGCATAAAGCACAAATTGAACACAAGTCAAGAAAACAAGACATAAGAGTCATAACACGTGCTAGTCAATTTTACCAAGGCATCATCATATATTTAAAATCTAAGGGAAGGTGAGACACATGCCATAACCTAAGTATGCAACCATCAAACAAGTTAAAAGGTGCAAATCACATCAGTTCTGTAACAACCCGACCAATCGTTTTGAGCTCTAGCGCGTCGTTTAGCAGTTTGAGGTCATGAGCAGCTTTATTTCAAGTATTATGACTTGTAGGTGTGGTCGGAACTGAATTTCAGGAATTTTGGAGTCAATTTAGGAAGAAAATTCTCAATTCGGAAGCCTTAAGTCGGAAGAATCAACTAAGATTGCAATTTTGAGTAAACGACCTTCGAATCAGGGTTGGAAGGTTCCAACATGTTCGTATGATGATATTGGACTTGAGCTTATGTCCGGATTGGGATTTGGATAACCCGGGAGCGTTTCGGCGCATATTATGGAAGATAGCATTTTAGAAGAATTTCATAAATTTGGGCTATAAGGCATTTCAGTGTTATAGATGCCCGTTTGGGATTCTGATTCTGGGAATAGCTTCGTATGGTGATTCTAAAGTTGGGAGCGCGATTGGAAGTGAATTCGGATGTCCGTAGAACATTTTGAAGTCATTTGGCTAAAGATAGAAATTCGAAGGTTTTTGAGAAGTTTGACCGAGAGTTTGACTTTTAGATATTGGAGTAGGATTCCAATTCTAAAAGTTGGAGCAGGTCTGTAATGTCGAATATGACTTGTGTGCAAAATTTGGGGTCAATCGGACGTGATTTGATAGGTTTCGGCATCAGATGTAGAAGTTTGAAATTTCAAAGTTCATAAAGCTTGAATTGGAGTACGATTCATGATTTCAACGTGGTTTGATGTGATTTGACGCCTCGAGCGAGTTCGTATCATGTTTTGGGACATGTTGGTATAATTGTTTAAGCTTCCGAGGGCCTCGGGTGGATTTCGGAAGGCTAACAGAATGGATTTCGGGCCAAAATAGCTGCTGAAATTTCTACTGCAAATCTGTTTTGGACAGCAACTGATGCATTGAAGAGCTAATTTTGGAAGCGTATATATCAAAATCTATAAGTAATTTTAAATAATGAAAAACGTAAAAGTTGTATCCCTTGAATTCTAGTTTCCAGAAAGTTAAATCATTCATGATTTGGACATGTGATCAGAAAGTTATCATCAATTGAAGATGGATAGTGAAGCAGTTTTGACAGAATTTACTGATGCATGGAGCTGACTTTGGAAGCTCATATCTCGTAATATATAAGAGTTATATAGTCGAAATCCTATCAAACAAAAAATATTCGAGTCTAGTTTCTAAATCTTCAAACCGTTTGTAATTTGGATATTTCTACAAGGAGCTATGGGCGTTTTAACAGAAGGTGTACATCAAGGGAAAATTGTAATAGGATGTACAACCTGCACAACGCAAGGTACAACTCGATGAAGCCTAGGCAGATTGTTTTAAACACGAGTTTTGGCCAATTTCTTTCATTTCTTTCATTTGGTTTGCACGAGTTTGGAGAGCTCAAGGAGGGATTTTCACCAAGCAACATTAGGTAAGTGATTTCTTCCTATTTTTGAGTTAAATATGTGATCTTACATGGATTTAGACATGGAAAATTAGTATAAATTTGGGATTTTTGGGGAAGACCTAGAATTTGGAATTTTGGACTTTTACCATGAATTTGAGCATGAAAACTAGAGTAAATTGTATAATTGAGTTAGTAAGCTATGGGTAGAATTTATCTTCGAAAAATTTCAGAATCCGGGCACGTGGGCCCAAGGGCATTTTGGTCAACTTTTTGAGCGGAGTTGGGAACTTATATAATTTGAATTTTTACAAATATTAGAGTATATTTTCATTTGTTTGTCGTTATTTGGATATTTTTGGGACGTTGTGTGTCCATTGGAGTTGTCGGAAGGGCTTGGAAGCCGGTTATGGAATTTCGGAGCGAGGTAAGTCTCCTTTCTAACTATGTGAGGGAGAATTGTCCCCATATGTGAACTAAATAAATACATGCTATTATTTGCGAGCGATACATAACCACAAACATGCTTTACTTGTTGTACTTGTGACCTTGTCAGTAAAATATCATGTGATGCTTTCAAGTAGTACCTAAATATCTGAGAAGGATAGAGTTTACTTTTCTTAATCACCTAGAAGGAGAATTGATTCTTCCTTGGATAAATATGTTTCGGATAAATCTATAGAGTTTGGAACCCCGTCGAAATTGACCTCTAGCAAGTGTCTAATTCGACCTCTCGTCACTACCTCTCTGAGGTTAGGCGGGCGACTTACTGAGTACACGTTGTTTTCGTACTCATGCTACACTTACTGTGCATTTATATTGCACAGGTACCTTCATAGCGATGTGGCTGGTTTGGAGACTTAGGCGAGCTGCATTATCCGGAGGCGATCCGCAGCTGACAGAGTCTCCCTCGTATTGTATTATTTTATTTTAATTTCCTTGTCCAATTGTATTTCGGACAAGCTTTGTAGAAATTGTAAAATTCTTAGAAATTTCTCATGTACTTGTGACACCGGGTTTTGGGATGTGTTTGGGATATATTTGCTAAAATAGAATATTAAACCATTGTATTTACTTAACGAATTTTATTCCGTTTTTATGTAATAAAGTGAAAGGTAATGATTTTCATAAATGGTAAAACAGAAAAATTTCACTTAACTATTTGATGATTGGCTTTCCTGACAATGATGTCCGATGCCATCACGACCTTATGGATTTGGGGTCGTGACAACATGGTGTCAGAGCTCTAGGTTCCCTTAGGTTTCACGAGTCATGAGCAAGTCTAATAGAGTCTTTCTGATCGGTACGGAGACGTCTGTACTTATCTTTGAGAGGCTATAGGGCTATTAGGAGTACTTCCCTTCTTGATTCCTCATCATGCGGTTTGATTCCTTTAAGGCTTACGCTTATGTTTGTTCCTACTCATCTTACTCATCGCGGAGCGCTTGCTATGAATCAGGAATTTGAGGAATTGAAATGGTTGGGGCTGTTGTAGTTGGTTGGGGCTGTTGTTGTTGCCCTGTAGAAGAATATTATGTTGTTTCAGCTTGGTTTCTGTATTTCTGAGAACTTTGAGGCTATGCTCAGATTGTTAGGATACTTACGATTGGTTATCGTACAGTGTCGATATGATGATAGAATGCTTGCCCATATGTTGGAGGTCTTCTTAGGGCGTGATTTCAAGATTTTAGCATTTTAGTTCCGGTAGAGGAAAGGTATTTGGACTATAAATGGTATGGTATTGGATTGATAAAGTAGTAAGACTTGGTGTTTTCAAGTGAGGTAGGATACTGATCACGCTAAACTATGTCTTATAAAAGACTAAACGGGCATTGCAAATATAATCCGGGGTATTAGGCCCGGAGTCGATCCCACAGGGAATTAACGTATCAATCAAGTCTTTAGAATACACAACTTTTACACAATCAATTCTCTCAATACTTTTTGAATATAAATTGGTGATGTTTTACTAGTTCTACTGACAATAATAATAACTAACAATTACTAACAATGTGTTGTAAACAATTATGATAAAGGTCTAAGGTTATGGTTTCCCCCGTTGGTGAACTCCCTTCTCGGATACTTCTTATAGTTTGATTAGCTGACTCTATCAATCATGAACACTCTATCTACCATAAATCTCTCTCAAGTAATTATGATAATTTACTATACGCACTCTCTCGAGTTACGCTAGCTAGATTGTATTACAGTTCACTTTAGATTACACCGGAAGTATCGTTATTTCTAATCCAACCTCTAAACCCTCAGTTATGACTTTCTTCTATACTCTGGGAGTCGTGTTGTTCAAACACCTACCTAAATATGCACTCTCTCTCAAGTAGATACATAATAAATAGGAACAACTAATTGAGGGCCCTTTCAATCAACTACAACAAGTACGTAGTTGAAAAAATAGAGATTAATCAACCAATCAAAACTATATTAATAACACAATAAGTTCATCCCCCAACGGGTTCCACCAAAACCCTAGATTAAAGAAATTAGTTAAACATGTTCATAAGATCAAACCCAAAATAACTTGCATAATTAAACTACAAAGTAATGAATAAAAGAAGTAAAAATCAATGTTTTTCTTCTCTGAGTAGTATTCCACGGACGTCTCTCGTCTCTAATGGAATCCCCCCTTTCAAGTTGTGTTTTTGGGTCTATTTATATGTTTTGGATATGCCCTAAATGTGTAGGAGACTTCTATTCCAACCGGGAAACACTTAAAACTCTTCAAAACTCGTATTTGACCGGATCAGGGGCCAGGCGTTACAGGCCAAACGCCTGGATAACACCTGGCCAAGGCTGGAGTTTGGGATCTGGCGCCTGGATAACGCCAGGCTAGGGCTGGCGTTTAGGCTCTGGCGCCTGGATAACGCCAGGCTAGGCCTGGCCTTAAGGCTCCAACGCCCGGCTATAGCCCGGTGCGCTCCTCTTTGCCTCTTAAGCGTATTTTCAACGTATTTGCATCCATTTAGCTCGGCTTCCATCTCCAATTCACCTACACATGAAATAGACTCCATTATGCACATAAAAGTGTATTTTTATCATTAACGCACATAATATGTAAGGCATATAATGTTTTAAACCATGAATTCTAGCCACGCATCAATACCCCACACTTAAACATTTGCTCGTCCTCGAGCAATCAAACTACACTCATGTACACAAATTATTAAGCAAATCCCTTAACACGTTGTACCAAGAATTTTTAAAACATTTCAAGCACAGAGGTGTGACATCCTCGCCTCAATAGTCGACTCTCATATACCATGCTTTAATCACAATCCACTCACTACTTTAACGTAGAGGTCAACAAAATTACCTTTACTTCGTGAATCATGTGCCCTCTCCAAATCAAAGAGTTAGTTCCTCACACAATAATACTTAAGAACACTTAGGAACTCACGATAGAAAGAATTCACTAACTCTCAGAAATAATATTCATATGCCACAAAAGATTCACCATAGGCTTGCCCGTAGTGTACTACTCTACTAATCGAGTTCATTCAGTCGAGGATCAAGTAGGACTTTAGTTGGTTGTAATGTAGGCTGCGGGACGGGTAGGATACATTTAGATATTAGAGTGACTACACCTCCCTAAGCACATTAATACAGATACTTTCGCATTCAACCTCAAACTTATATTAAGCCAAACTCCACCTTCACATCGATGTTATTTCCCCATACTTCTTTAAGCCCAATTACATTAAGAGTCACCACATATATTTTTCTTTCACAACAATACAACTATTTATTTTCTACTTTTTTTTTCTTTTTTTTTTCTCAAGTGACTCTTACTTTTTCAAAACAGTGTACCTTTCTCCTTATTTCAATTATTCCCCTCAAAAACCAACCTACCACCCCACACTTTAACTTTTCCATATTTCATCACTTTTTTCAGTGCTTACGAGAGGTGACAAGGTTCAAATATATGATCGATTCAAACAAAGGGGTATGGCTTGTAATGTGGTTGCCAAAGAAACAGGATTATAGGCTCAACGGGGTTAACTACGATACATAACAATTAGGTGGGTAAAATATATATAGCTGGCTCAACAAAGAAATGCCTATATCACTTGCAAGACTGAAGAAAACATCTATTTCGCTTTGCACACTCACGGGGCAAGTTCTAGACATCAAATGCAATGCACAGAATAGCATACAAATCTCACACACACATGACACATAACTCAATCAACATTGGATCTATCACGACACTCCAGTCAAGGCAGTTAATCAAATTTAAGAATCCACGATTTAAGGTATTTATCCGGGAGTCAAACAAATGAGCCTAAGCGTCACAACCATAGTACTGACTATTCTCAAGGCATTAGCATGTTTCGAGATATTGCTACTATTAAGCCCTCAACCATGTGATTCCTACTCCTAAAAATTAAAAACTACCTACACCCGGTTCAATTAAAAACCCTTTGAAAAGAACCGTGGTCCAAAGAAAAACCAAGGGGGAATTACTACACTACCTAAAACAAAAAATCTTGTTGGTATTTTCGTTAGACTTACTTCCCTCAAGAGAACTATCTAAGAGATCCATCGTCGGGAAGAGTCCCCATATTTCTAATAAATGTTGTTTTTTTAAGCTAAAACTACTAATAAGAACGCACACAACAAATCACAACAAATATGTACAACACTCCACACTTAAATCATGCAATGTCCTCAGTGAATCACATATAGAAAAAACAAGAAATAAAAGTAAGGTGTAAGAAACTCCCTGCTCCAATAGCGTCGACCTCCTTTCCATAATCTCGCTTTCATGCTCCTTCGAGCAAATGCTTTAATCACTTTATGCCTCCACTTTGAAATTATGAATTGGACCCCAATTTTTTATTCTGCTCTATGATCATGCTCATGGGGTGGTGGAACGAATCTGCCTGGCCCAATAAAACAATATAGTAATCTGTGCTTCTTGGCCTTTCAGCTAAATATGTACTCCCTACTTTCTGGCAAGAAGAATTTCAGAATGTAGGCATCTTGTTCTTTATCCCTCAACTCCTCAGGTGGTTCGGATAACTCTATTTGCATATCATCATCCAAACACAATGTGAAAAAATGATTGGAGTGTGTACTAACATCCTCAACAATAATGCCACTAGATTCAACATGTATCGTCGATGTCCTTTGTTACCTCTAGTATCTTTTCTACCACATCAACATCCTCCGCTTTCAGTTCTAACCTGGGTGGTTCTTCAATAGATGGACTGGTCGGCGGGTTCTCTCTTTCCTCAACGTATAGTGACTCAAACTCGAGAGCATTTGGCCATACCTCTTTTTACTCAAGTACTAACACCCAATCTGCCAGTTCTTCACCGTTCATATCATCTATATTCATCAAACATTCATCCAAAGGGTCCCTAACAGTCAGGGATGCATCATCTTTTTCTAGGATCACATGCACATCATCAATAAGAGAGTAGTTGGCGAACTCACTAGGTCGCCTCATAGACTTCTGCACGTTGAAAGTGATTTCTTCATCATTGAGCCTCATCTTAAGTTCGCCAGCCTCACAATCGATAAGGGCTCTGCCTGTGGCCAAGAATGGCCTTCCCAAGATTTAATTTCCTCACCCACTTTGCAGTCTAATATCACAAAATCAGCAGGGAATACAAACTTCCCCACTTGCACCAATACATCGTCTAGAATGCCTGACGGTCTCTTTACCGTCTTGTCAGCTAACTGCAATAACATTGAAGTTGGTCTAGCTATACCAATCCCCAGTCTTTTATATATGGCTAGCGGCATCAGATTAATGCTGGCCTCCAAGTCACATAGAGCTTTGGCAAAAGCTAAGTTGCCAATTGTACAAGGAATTGTAAAAGTCCTTGGATCATACAACTTTTCAGCAATAGGATGCGTCACCACCACACTACAAGTCTAAGTAAGGGTGACAGTAGCCAGATCTTGGAAATCAAATTTTCTGGACATCAAGTCCTTCATCATCTTAGCATAACCAGGCATTTCTTTCAACGCATCAATCAATGAGATATTTACCTGTATTTGTGTTAGCATGTCCAAGAACTTCTTGTACTGTTCATCATTTTGGTATTTAGCCAGCCTCTGAGGGAATGGAGCTAGCGGTCTCTTTTTTCCAGTGATTTGGGACTTTTCTTTCTCAGCCACCACCTCAACTACCGGCTCCTGGGCTATCTCCACTTCTTTTTCAGTCTCACTCTGTGCACTGGGTTCTTTTTCAGTAGGTTGCACTGTTACCTTGGTCAATTTTTTTGAATCATCATGTTCAATCGGCATGGGTACCAGTGTCTCGGCCTGCCTGCTTTCACCAGCTCTCTCCAGTTCCAAGTCTAAGTCCCTGCCATTGCGGAGAGTCACTGCCATCAGCTGCCTTGGGCCCTGGTCCGTAGGATTTACCTGAGTATCTGCAGGTAAAGTTCCAGGAGGACGATTGTTCACTACCATAGATATCTGGCCCAACTGTACTTCAATATTTTTAATAGATGCATCATGTACATCTACTCTCTCACTGATTTTAGCATTTGACCCAATAACCTGCTGCATCATAGCTTCTAACCTGGAAAACCCATCTTCTTGCCTTCCCCCCTGTTGTTACTGAGGAGGGTAGTATGATGCTGATTCTGATGGGTATAACCGTGCGGCCTCTGATATGGTGCTGCATTGCCCTGTTGTCCCCTGACACCCATATTTCCACTGTTCTGCTGTTGGTGGGGTGGTCTATATGGTTGAACTTGCTGACCCCAGTTCTGCCCCTCTTGTCTCTGGCTAACATAATTCGACACATAATTCATATTTTCTGTATAAGGAGGGTGATGACATTCTGCAGTCCAGTGATTACCAAGTGGTTGACAAATGCAAGATGTGCATAATCCCTCATTGGTCGTGTCTACGATGTGTACCTGCTGCTTTTGTCCTGATTCCTCCACCTTCTTAGTAAGTATACTCATCTGTGTTATCAAGTTGGCCACGTTCTCTGCAATAGTATTAGATGGATCGAGTGGCACTGAGTGAACTACAGGAGTAATGGGTGCATTTCTTGTTGTCCATTCTGAATTTTGTGCCATTTTATCAAGTAAGATTTGACTTTCTCTCCACGTTTTGCTCAAGAATGCTCCACTAGACGAAGCATAAACATTTGCTTTAACAGTATCAGCCAAACCCATATAAAAACGCTGCCCCAACATCTGCTCTGTAATACCATGATGTGGACAGATAACCAGCATCCCCTTAAATCGTTCCCATGTCTCTTGCAAGGTTTCAACTGGTTTCTGTCGGAAGCTCAAGATTTCATGGATTTGTTGGGCAGTCTTGTTAGGTGGATGAAACTTTTTCACGAATTGCTTAACTAACTCCTCCCATGTCGTAATGGAATTGATGGGGAGTGAGTTTAGCCAAGTCTGGGCAGCGCCAGTTACTGAGAATGGAAACATCAACAGTTTTATTGCCTCCTGAGTGACGTTTGGTTGCCTCTGTGTTTTGCAAATTGACAGGAAGTTTTTCAAATGATGCTGGGGGTCTTCGATGTATGACCCTGAGAATAGTCACTTATTCTGCAATAAGTGCAGCATATTATGTGTTATCTGGAAGGACTCGGCCTGTATCTGAGGGACCTGTATTGCAGTGGCCAAATTCTCAGATGTGGGTTGTGCCCAGTCATATAAAGGAGCCTCTACCCCTATTTGAGCGACTGGGTCTACCACATCATCCCCATTATTGTTCCTGTTGTGTGGATATTCCATGTCGGGTTCAATTTGTTCAACTGGTGGTTGATGTTTGCTTTTCTGGTTGGTCCGGTTTAAGGCCTTGAAAACTTTCTCGGGGTCTGATAAGGCTTCAACTACTTCACCAGTTCTGGATGCGTTTCTAGGCATGCACCTGCAACACGTTAGCAAACGTTAAACTCTCAATGTAAGAATAAAAATTTAAAGAAAATTGACTATATTTCAGAATTTTGTATTTCTTCCAACTCAATTGATAACACTGTTAAGTCCCCGACAACGGCACCAAAATTTGATCACGCTCAACTATGTCTTATAAGAGACTAAACGGGCGTTCCAAATATAATCCGGGGTATTATGCCCGGAGTCGATCCCACAGGGAATTAATGTATCAACCAAGTCTTTAGAATACACAACTTTTACTCAATCAATTATCTGAAGACTTTTTGAATATAAATTGGTGATGTTTTACTACTTTTACTGACAATAATAATAACTAACAATTACTAACAATGTGTTGTAAACAATTATGATAAAGGTCTAAGGTTATGGTTTTGCCCCGTTGGTGAACTCCCTTCTCGGATACTTCTTATAGTTTGATTAGTTGACTCTATCAATCATGAACACTATATCTACCATAAACCTCTCTGAAGTAATTATGATAATTTACTAGACGCACTCTCTCAAGTTACGCTAGCTAGATTGCATTACAGTTCACTTTAGATTGCACCCGAAGTATCGTTATCTCTAATCCAACCTCTAAACCCTCGGTTATGACTTTCGTCTATACTCTGGGAGTGGTGTTGTTCAAACAACTACCTAAATATGCACTCTCTCTCAAGTAGATACATAATAAATAGGAACAGCTAATTGAGGGCCCTTTCAATCAACTACAACAAGAACGTAGTAGAACAAATAGAGATTAATCAACCAATCAAAACTATATTAATAACACAATAAGTTCATCCCCCAACGAGTTCAACCAAAACCCTAGATTAAAGAAATTAGCTAAACATGTTCATAAGAATCAAACCCAAAATAACTTGCATAATTAAACTACAAAGTAATGAATAAAAGATGTAAAAATCAATGTTTTGCTTCCCTGAGTAGTATTCCACAGGAGTCTCTTGTCTCTAATGGCATCCCCTTTTCAAGTTTTGTTTTTGGGTCTATTTATATGTTTTGGATATACCCTAAACGCGTAGGATACTTTTATTCCAACCGGGAAACACTTAAAACTCTTCAAAACTCGGATTTGACCGGATCAGGGGCCAGGCGTTACAGGCCAAACGCCTGGATAACGCCCGGCCAAGGCTAGAGTTTGCGCTCTGGCGCCTGGATAATGCCAGACTAGGGCTGGCGTTTGGGCTCTGGCACCTGGATAATGCCAGGCTAGGCCTGTCCTTAAGGATCCAACGCCCGGCTATAGCCCGATGCACTCCTCTTTGCCTCTTGAGCGTATTTTCAATGTATTTGCATCCATTTAGCTCGGCTTCCATCTCAATTTCACCTACACATGAAATGGACTCCATTATGCACATAAAAAGTGTATTTTTATCATTAACGCACATAAAATGTAAGGCATATAACGTGTTAAACCATGAATTCTAGCCACACATCAGATATGCACTTGTGATGTGATGTCATCGTCACTGATCGAATGAAATGTGTTAAGTTTTTCGGTGCTATGGATTCTTCGGTTGCATGGGGTAAGAGTATTGTGAAGAAGTATTGAAGAAGCGACTGTCAGAGACAGTGAGGTTCGGTGGTTCAGTATTGGATAAGTATTGATATGGAAGGCAACTCGAGAAAGATGATCTTCGGAGAGTTTGAAGTCGTGGTGCACTGCTGGTTTAAGAGATACAGAGAATGATATTCAATTGGGCAGCATATGATGAAGGAAGACAGGTGGTGCTTCAAGGAATCAGGTTAACCAAAGTGGGAGAATGGCGGCGTAATGGTGAATTAGAAGATTTTGTAGCACGTTTTGTTGATGTCCATGAAGAGCGGACGGAATGGTAAGGTTGGTGAATTAGAGCAGGCTTAGAATGGGGTATTGAGGTTGCAGAGAGTGTGAATTTCAACGTCGTTGGAAGGTGTCAGTTGGTGATTTCCACATGTGAGTTATCTTCTGTGAGTAGGATAACAGTGGCATGGTTGGCAAGTTTCTGTGAGGGATTCTAGTGGCTATTCAGTAGGAGGCAGAATGTGTGAATGATGCTAGAGAATTTGAGTATTTAGGGAGTGCCAACAAGAGTATTTGGAAGAATTGGACGGGTTGGTTGAGTAAGATCATGTTAACAAATGGGAAAGGATCTCAGCAGGGTCTAGAGTGGTGCAAAAAGTATCTTCAGGCTAAGTGGGGGAGTCCCATCACCTGCCGTTTGGTTGTAAGATTGTGTTCTCATGGGGTTGCGGATTGTCAGCGTGTTGGCAAGTTATTACAGCTAAGGGAAAGGAGTAAAATGGTGATTGTGCATGGGATTTGATGAATGTGTGCAAAAGTTGGACCTGTTGGACCAGGGTTTCAGGCAACAGTATGATTAAGGATTGAGTTTTTGCGGAGTAATTTCAAAGAGAGGGAAAAGGTTGGAGTGCTCTATGTTATTTTCAGCGTGCAGGATAGTATTGGAGGAGTGAGAGAAATGAACTCCAGGTTGTAGAAAGATTATCAGAAGGGTATGAAACAGGTTGTGAGATTGAGACAACATGGTCTCGTGAATCAAGGCCACTCAAGATGAGTGAGGATTGAGTGTTGTTATTGTTTTCTTGAATTGAGGTAAGTAAAAAGGATTATATATGATTAAGTGTTCACCCTATTAGTGGTTCAGAAGTTATGATGGAATTCTTGCGCTATCTCATGTTGGCATGTTAGGTGCGGTAAGCAGTATGTAACTGGGAGTGAGAATCGAGATTGCGGCTCGGTGTAAACAAGGATGTCATGAGCTCTTATGAGCAAGAAAAAGTGATTTGAATGTTCAGAGTAAGCTTGTGTTATCTTCAGTGTCCCCTGAGATCGATATTCAGTGGAAGGGGCTTTGTACCCTGGTCATGGGTTCTTGATGTGTTTTGCGGCATTAGTGTGGTCGGTGGTATGGATGTGTAGACTTGCTACATTGTGGGAAGGTTGTGGGAGCATGACCACGGGATGATCGTATGAGTGTGACATGTAGTCACTTAATGGATTGAAGATTTGGGCTGAGTGTAAAGAAGTTTAATATTACTTATTTGAGAATTTATGCCTGGAAGGCGTTTAGTTCATTTGGTTGTGGATTGTGGGGTGTTTGTCTCGGCTATGATGGTTGTTCTTGTGTGTTATGAGCGGAAGTAGGTTAATATGGACCTAGGTAAATGCTATTAGCATAGTTCGTTGCGAGCAGAATTAGCTGGAAGTGTGTGAATGGGTTTAAACAGGATTATGGGCTTCATGTGAGGTAGATGTGTTCATTTCAGTATCGCACTCCTCAAGGAGGGGTGTTGGAATATCCGGTGATTGTTCCGTCTTAGTCAAAATTCATGTAATATTATGATTGTGCCGTGTGAGTTGGGAAACGGATTGATAATTTCTTATGTGTTGAGGTCCCGCGTAGTGGCGATGTTATGTGAGCAGGATAGCTCTAGAGATCCAGAGTATGTATATGTATATATATATCGCACCTCAGTTGTGCTTAAGTTTTGGTAGCATATGGCTTTATCAGTCTCCCTAGGATGGTATTATGCACTTAGCGTGCTTGTGACCGGTATTCACTATTTTTGTGGTAATGAGCAACTTAGCTCGATGTGTATATCCATATGTAAATTTCATATGTGGATCAGGTGGCACGCCGCCACGGGTATGTTATATGGATCGGGTTGCATGTCGCAATAGTGTGATGATGAGAAAGGTTCCTATATTTATTTTTCTAGTGTTTTACTTTCTATTTTTCGAGAAGAGTTCATACTAGTTGCGTTAGTTGAGTAGTCCCTTACTGAGTCATTTCTTTATGTGTCATGTTCGAGTCGTGGCCTATTGGCGCATTGTGGCATCGTGTGAGATTGTTGGTCATGTCTGGGATGATTTGTGTCTGAACAGTTCATACTGGTGAGACGAGATTATTGGATCAAGGATCAGTGAGATAAGGTTATGCGGAATATATTAAAGGACAATTACCCTTATTTGGTTCGTAACGAGATGAGGATCTAAGTCAAGAGGAGAGACTAAATGTTTGGTTAACTCTGCAACTGGTTAGGAATTTCTACACATATCCTCTGTTGTGGTGGTATCGTCAGCATTATAGCAGGATGTATGTATGTATATTATAAGGTGCATTGGGAGCGTCAGATTCGTAGAATTTTCGCTGTTAAGGTTCAGGGAATGTCATAGTGGCTAGATGATGAATTATGCGGTGCATGGTGCTTGTTCAGCAAAGGTACACAGTCACGTTCTGGTACCTCGCGTGGTAGTTGGTACGGTGTTCATATATTAGAAACATGCCTGGCAGAGAATTTCAAGTGTTGGAATTGAGTTCTAAGCTTATTGTATGGATAAAAGAGGAAATCTTTAGATTTGATCAAGCGAATGTGATCAACTGGGTTGTGGTAGCACGGGCAGGTGCACGAGGTGTTAAACAGTGTTTTCAGATAACTCTAGAGCATTTCTTGGCACGTTCGAGGACGAACGTATGTTTAAGTGGGAGAGAATGTAACAACCCGACCTGTCGTTTTGAGCTCTAGCGCGTTCTTTAGCAGTTTGAGGTCATGAGCAGCTTTATTTCAAGTATTATGACTTGTAGGTGTGGTCGGAACTGAATTTCAAGAAGTTTGGAGTCAATTAAGGAAGAAAATTCTCAATTCGGAAGCCTTAAGTCGGGAGAATCAACTAAGATTGAAATTTTGAGTAAACGACCTCCGAATCAGGATTTGAAGGTTCTAACAGGTTCTTATGATGATTTCGGACTTGGGCGCATGTCCGGATCTGTCTTGGATAACCCAGGAGCATTTCGGCGCATATTATGGAAGATAGCATTTTAGAAGAATTTCATAAATTTGGACTTTAAGGCATTTCAGTGTTATAGATGTCCGTTTGGGATTCCGAGTCTGGGAATAGCTTCGTATGGTGATTCTGGAGTTGGGAGCGCGATCGGAAGTGAATTCGGATATCCGTAGGTCATTTGAAGTCATTTGGCTAAAGATAGAAATTTGAAGGTTATTGAGAAGTTTGACCGAGAGTTTGACTTTTTGATATCAGGGTCGGATTCCAATTCCGAAAGTTGGAGCAGGTCCGTAATGTCGAATATGACTTGTGTGCAAATTTTGGGGTCAATCGGACGTGATTTGATAGGTTTCGACATCGGATGTAGAAGTTTGAAATTTCAAAGTTCATAAATCTTGTTTGGAGTGTGATTCATGATTTCGACGTTGTTTGATGTGATTTGAGACCTCGAACGAGTTTTTATCAGGTTTTGGGACATGTTGGTATAATTGGTTAAGCTTCTGAGGGCCTCGGGTGGATTTCGGAAGGCTAACAGAATGGCTTTCGAGCCAAAATAGCTGCTGAAATTTCTGCTGCAAATCTGTTTTTGACAGCAACTGATGCATCGAAGAGCTAATTTTGAAAGCATATATATCAAAATCTATAAGGAAACTGAAAATTTTCAAAACAAAAAAATTTGTAGACCTTGCATACTAGTTTCCACAAAGTTAAACCATTCATGATTTGGACATTTGATTAGAAAGTTATGATCGACTGAAGATGGATGGTGAAGCAGTTTCGATAGAATTTACTGATGCATGGAGCCAAATTTGGAAGCTCATATCTCGGAATATATAAAGAGTTATATGGTGTACAACCTATCAAATGAAATAGATTCGAGACTAGTTTCTAAATATTCAAACCGTTTGTCATTTGGATATTTCTACAAGGAGCTATGGGCGTTTTAACAGAAGGTATACAGCAAGGGAAAATTGTAATAGGATGTACAACCTGCACAACGCAAGGTACAACTCGATGAAGCATGTGCATATTGTTTTAGACACGAGTTTTGGCCCATTTCTTTCATTTGGTTTGGACGATTTTGGAGAGCTCAAGGAGGGGTTTTCACCAAGAAACACTAGCTAAGTGATTTCTTCCTATTTTTGAGTTAAATATGTGATCTTACATGGATTTAGACATGGAAAATTAGTATAAATTCGGGATTTTTGGGTAAGACCTAGAATTTGGAATTTTGGACTTTTACCATGAATTTGAGCATGAAAATTAGAGTAAATTGTATAATTGAGTTAGTAAAGCTATGGGTAGAATTTATCTTCGAAAAATTTCAGAATTCGGGCACGCGGGCCCGAGGGCATTTTGGTCAACTTTTCGAGCGGAGTTGGGAGCTTATATAATTTGAATTGTTACAAATATTAGAGTATATTTTCCTTGGTTTGTCATTATTTGGATAGTTTTGGGGCGTTTTGCATCCATTGGAGTCGTCTGAAGGGCTTGGAAGCCGATTATGGAATTTCGGAGCGAGGTAAGTCTCCTTTCTAACTTTGTGAGGGGGAATTGTCCCCATACGTGAACTAAATAAATACATGCTATTATCTGCAGGGGATACGTACGCACGAGGTGATGTGATTCCGTGCGTAGCAACTGTTATGCCATGTCCGGGTAGTCTAGGCCCCACTAGCATGCTTTGCTTGTTGTACTTGTGACCTTGTCAGTACAATATCATGTCATGCTTTCAATTAGTATCTAAATCTCTGAGAAGGATAGAGTTTAGTTTTCTTAATCACCTAGAAGGAGAATTCTTTCTTCCTTGGATAATTGTGTTTCAGATAAATCTATAGAGTTCGGAACCGTGTCGAAATTGGCAAGTAAATCTCCAGAAAGGTTTTAGATACTATTCTCATGTTTATTAAAAGGTGAATTTTATCACTTCATTGAACAGCAAATTTTCCTGATAAAAATGTGTTTTATTGGTGTGAATATGTGTAACTTTGGGTGCTTGAGTCACATGTATGATTCGCAAGCAGGATGGCCCTATATTTATGTATATTTATACGGGGACCCGAGTCGCATGTATGAATCGTGATGGCGCCGGACATCATTGTCAGGCAAGCCAATCATTAATTAATCGAAATAAATTCATGTTTAACATGTATGAAAAACATTTCCTTTCACTTTATTACATATTAACTAAATAAAATATTTCAAGTAAAACAATAGTTTAAAATATTACACTTTAACAAATATATCCCAACACATCCCAGAACCCGGTGTTACAAGTACATGAGTAATTTCTAAGAATTTATACAATCATTACAAAGCATTTCCGAACTATAAATTGGACGAGGAAATTGAAAAAAAATGTAATAAATACAAAACATGTAAAAAATGTAATATATACAATTTACTCTACATTTCATGCTCAATTCGTGGCTAAAAATACAAATTACCATATTCTATATTCCTTTAAGATTTTCCAAATTTCCTACCAATTTCCATGTGTAATTCATGCATATAATCTTGTATTTAACTTAAAAATGGAAGAAATTTACTTACCTAGTGATGCTTGGTGGAAGACCCCTCTTGAAGCTCCCCAAATTCACCCATACCAAGTGAAGAAATGGCTAAGAATCCCACATTTAAATTAATCTGCCCAGGCTCAATTTTTCTCTCTGCGTTCGCGACATAACGAGTGCGTTCGCGAAGGGAAACAACCCTGACCCTCCGCGTTCGCAGGGCTTCCTGTGCGTTCGCACATCGTATCCCGCATTCCTGACCCCCAGGCCCCATTCCTTCTACGTGTTCGCACATCGTATCCCACATTCGCGTAGTGATCACACCACAAGCCACCTCGTTCACACCCCCTTTTCCGCAAATGCACAAGACAAATCCATCAGCCCTCGAATTTCCTTCTATGCGATCGCACACAAAGTAACGCGATCGCATAGCATACCAGATACACTAGAAGACAACAACAACAAAACAGAGAAATATGGTCCGAAACCACCCCGAAACACACCTGAGGCCCCCCTAACCCCGTCCAATCACACGACTCAGTCCTAATACCTCATTCGAAATTAGTCGAGCCTTGAAATCACATCAAACAACATCGAAACCACGAATCACACCCAAATCCAAACTTTATGAACTTAGAAATTTCCAACTTCTATATCCGATGCCGAAACCTACCAAATCACGCCTGATTGACCCCAAATTTTTCACACAAGTCATATTCGCCATTACGGACCCGCTCCAACTTCCGGAATTGCATTCTGACCTCGATATCAAAATTTCCACTTCCGGTCGGATTTCTCAAAAACCTTCAATTTTCTATCTTTAGCCAAATGATTCCAAAATGAACTACAGACATCCAAATTCACTTCTGATATCGCTCCCAACTCCAGAATCACCAAACGAAGCTATTCCCAGACTCGGAATCCCAAACGGAAATCAACATCATTGAAATGCGATTCAGGCCAAACTAAGGAAATTTCTTCAAAAATGCTAACTTCCACAATGTGTATCGAAACGCTCCCGGTTATCCAAAACCCGATCCGAACATACGCCCAAGTCCGAAATCATTATACGAACCTGCAGGAACCTTCAAATCTTGATTCGGAGGTCGTTTACTCAATATCCCAATCTTAGTTGATTCTTCCGACTTAAGGCTTCTGAAATGAGAATTTTCTTTCCAAATCATCTCTAAACTTCCCGAAATTCAATTCCGACCATACCTACAAGTCATAATACCTGAAATGGAGCTGCTCAGGACTTCAAACCGTTCAACGAAGTTCTAGAGCTCAAAACGACCGGTCAGGTCATTACAATATAATAAAAAAATAATTATAAAAAACTGAAAATAAAAGAAAGCAGTAAAGTTGGGTTGCCTCCCAACAAGCGCCTGATTTAATGTCACGGCACGACATGAATCAATTTCTTCCTCCACCTCGAGCTTATAAATTGAACCCCAAATTTTGATTCAAGCTTTCGTTTATGATCTAAGTGTGGTGGAACAAATCGAACCGGCCCCAGAAAATAAAGCAGTATTTTGTACTTCTTGACCTTTACACGAGGTGTTTAATCTTGACTTTGAGGCAAGAAAGAATCAATAATGTAGACACCTTGTCCCTCATTCCTTGACTCCTCAATCGTATCGAATGACTCTATTTTCATATCATCATCCAATTTTAATGTAGAAAAATATTTGGATTGAGGACCAATGCACTCAAACACATGAAGACTTTCAACATCCTCAACATCAATGATACTAGAGTCAACAAAATTTATATACTCAATGTCCTTGGCTGACTCTAGTCTCACTTCTTCAACATCGACATCCTCAAATTGTAGTTGGCCATGTTGTTGATGTTCTACTATGACCTCCTCAATTAACACCTCATATTCATGCTCTTCATGGCTACTACCCCCAAAATTGGCTTGTTGAGCATTAAATGCTTCAGCCACTTGAATCACTTGAGCCTCCAAGTTACGAATAGTTTCCTCTTGCCTTTCTATCTGCAGTTGTTTCTCATTATTTTGTTCCAGAAAGCACTTTAACATATCCTAGATCTCCTCCAGGTTCGAATCCTCAGGTTCTTTGTTCCTATTAACTTCACAAGAAAAAGTAGAACCATCATAGTAAAGGGTTGGATGCGGATAAGAATATAAGCACAGCCATGAAAGTGATCATTTTGACCACCACACACATCAAACATATTCCACAAATAAGAATGAATTGATGCACATAACTCGCTCTCAGGAACATTTTGAAATTTTTCCACGGGTGATTTTCTTCACAATATGTATATGGATCAAATGTAAAATTACCAACACCTAAATTTCCATAATTGTAGCTGTCATTGGGACTCCATTTCTTGTCCGATTGTAGACGCATTGCGTGTTGTCGAGATTTGCGATAGGATAAGAATAGACGAGTCCAATCATTAGTGATAGAATAAATTCGTACGATAGAGTAGAATAGACGTGAAATTGTTCCTAACTTTATAGCCTCTGAGAGATAAGTACAGACGTCTCCGTACCGATCCTTCAGACTCTACCAAGTTTGTTTGTGAATTGTGAGACCTAAGCAACCTAGTGCTCTGATACCAACTTGTCATGAACGAAATGCCCAACCTTAGGGACCGTGATGGCGCCTAACACCACACTTGCTAGGCAAGCAAATGTTAAAATTTGATAAAGTACTTTGCATTAATTATCCATTTAGACATAATAAAATAATCTAAAGTAAAATGAATCTATTGGTTTTCGATGAATAATTTCAAAGATAAAATAATAAACAATTAAATAAATGAACCACGAACTAATTATATAAATAAGTGTAAGACTACCCTAGGGTCTGGTGTCACAATTCACGAACTACTGAGTAAGTGCCGAGCCTAACCTTGACGAAGTAGTGACGAGGCTAAGGTGGGGCAATTATAACTTATATATATATATATATATATATATATATAAGTTATAATTGCCCCACCTTAGCCTCGTCACTACTTCGTCAAGGTTAGGCTCGGCACTTACTCAGTAGTTCGTGAATTGTGACACCAGACCCNATAATTCTACACAAGCAAGAAAATATAGTCTGAAACAATAAATAAAGTAACTCAGTCGCCTATTCAAGGTCTCAGCTATCACCAATGTCTCACACAAATTTCCAACGCTTCCAATGTTTTGACTTTTAAAATAGAAGTAAATACGAAACATGAAAAATAGTAGAGTAAAACAATAAGTTTTCAAATCTTTAAATTCCAAATCCTTGAGTTTCCAAAACCAACAAAACATTTTTGAAATCCAGTAAAACATAACTGTCCACCCTTATCAATTACTTGTTGCGGCGTGCAACCCGATCCCACCTGTCCACCCTTATCACTATCATTTATCCACACTTATCACTATCAATTATCCACCCTTATCACTATCAATTTATCCACCCTTATCACTATCAATTTATATACAAAAATTTCACAATTCAGGCCAAGCTTTTCACAACACTTTTATTTCAACAATTGCAAACAGAAAACAGTATAACTCGTAAGCTTTAACCAATATCATTTCACAATAAATCATCCAGAATATATGTAAACACCGCACGCTGTCAACCCAACTCAATCTTTATGTACCATGAGAGAATAAAGAGAACAACCAACACCTTTAACACACTTTCAACAACCATTGGCAATAATCAAATGAAACAGGAAAAGCAATGTCCAACAGCTCAACCTTTCTGTACCACAAGGAAACCAGGGAAACGACCAATACTTTTCCAAAATAATTGCAACAAGACATAACAACAAACTAACAAGACAAGTAGTCATAGGAACCATGCCGAACATGAAAGAATCAAGACATGAATCAATTAAATTTGAAACGGGAAGGGATCACGTTTAACAGACCACTTGGTGGTGCATAGATACTCATCATCTCACCTATACACCACACACATGCAAATTCACATAGCAAATAAGCGGGGTTTCCCGTTCTCTCAAGTCAAGGTTAAACCAAGCACTTACCTCAATTTCACATGCCACTCACTGCTCAATTATGGCTTTTCCTTTAGAATCTTGCTCTAACTTGCTCGAATCTAATCATAAGTAACACAATATCATTAATTAAGGGTAAAAGAACTAACATTATTGAAAATTACAAATTTTCCTAAATTTTCTCCAAAAAAGTGAAAACCGACCCCGGGCCCGCTTGGTCTAAACTTGGGGTTCGGACCAAATTACGTTTACCTAATTCTGACCTCAATTCGAAGTAAAGATTCATTTTTTACAAAATTCCCTAATTCTGCCCAAACCCTCAATTTTTACCATGAAAATTCTTAGTTTTTGATTTAAAAGTGATGAAAACCAATGAGTAATTGAAAGAGTAAAGTTTATAATTGATTAACTATGACTTGGGGATGATATTTGGTGAAGAAATTCCTTCCTAGGGCTGTGGGGTTCGAAAATTTGAAGAAGAAGAAGTCTTCCCGTTTTACATATATTTTACGCCTCCAATGGATTCCTTGTGAAATTGTAGTCAATTTTTTCTTTTAAATCACTCAATTTGACCTTATAACGAAGGAGATATTTAGTTTTTAATATTTGCAAATTGTGCAGATTTTTAATACGCCATCAGTGGTAATTTCGTAATTAACCTGAAAAATCTGGCAATCTTAGTAAAATGACCATAAAATTCTCATACAATGTCCAAATTCATTGATTCTCTTTGCTACGGGTCCATAATTACGATACGGATCTAATAAATCATTCAAAACAGAAAATCGGAGCTCATTTGTTCAATATTATATCATTTATGCTTGAAGAAACGACGTCGAAACATAAGAAAAACGAGCACAATACAACCCAAACCTATCCGAAACTCACTCGAGACCCTCGAGACCTCAACCAATAATTCAAACAATTCATATATCACACTCAAACTTAGTCGAATCTCCAGAACACTCAAGACAACACCAAAACACCAAATCAACTTCGGATTCATGTTTAAGAACTTCTAAACTTCCAAAATTCGCTAACGACGTCGAAACCTACCAAACCACGTCCGAATGACCTCAAATTTTTCAAACACATAAAAAATTACACTAAGAACCTACTCCAACTTCTGGAATTTTATTCCGACCCTGATACCCAATTTTCCACTGTCGACCAAAATTGCCAAATTTCTAACTTTCGCCAATTCAAGCCTAGAACGGAGTCTTAGTTCATAAAATGACCCCTTGGGTCATCACAATATCCACCTCTAAAACAAACATTAGTCCTCGAACGGACATAAAAGATTACCTGAATTGGCGAACAAGTATGGATATTTACTCTGCATGTCCGACTCGGAGTCCCACGTAGCTGCCTCAATAGGCTAGCCTCTCTGTTGCACTCGAACTGAAGGATAACTCTTAGACCTCAACTGACAAACCTGCCGGTCTAAAATAGCTACCGGCTCCCCCATATAAGTCAAGTCTTTGTTCAATTGGAAAAAGCTGACATCTAACACGTGGGAGGGGTCACCATGATATTTTCGGAGCATAGACACATGTAATACCGGATGAACGGAGGATAACCCTAGAGGAAACACAAGTATATAAGCTACCTCCCCCGCCCTATCAAGAATCTCAAACGGCCCGATATACCTAAGGCTCAACTTTCCCTTCTTCCCAAACCTCATAACACCCTTCATGGGTGATACCCAAAGCAATACTCTCTCTCCAACCATAAATGCCACATCACGAACCTTACGATCGGCATAACTCTTTTTCCTAGACTGAGCTGCACGAAGTCTCTCCAGAATCATCTTGACCTTGTCTAAGGCCTCCTGAATTAAGTGTTTACCCAGTAACCGAACCTCACCCGGCTCAAACCATCCAACTAGCGGTCTGCACCGTCTACCATATAATTCCTTATAAGGAGCCATCTGAATGCTCGACCGATAACTATTATTATAAGAAAACTCCGCTAACGGCAACAACTGATCCCAAGAACCTCCAAAGTCAATAACACAAGCGCAGAGCATATCCTCTAAAATCTGAATGGTACACTCGGACTGCCCGTCAGTTTGAGGATGAAATGATGTGCTCAACTCCACTCAGGTATCCAATTCACGCTGAACTGCCCTCCAAAAGTGCGAAGTAAATTGTGTACCCCGATCAGAAATGATAGACACGGGCACACCATGAAGGCGAACAATCTCTCGAACATATATTTCTGCCAACCTCTCCGAAGTATAAGTACTTGCCACTGGAATGAAGTGTGCTGATTTAGTCTGCCTATCCACAATAACCCAAACTGCGTCGAACTTCCCTTGAGTCCGTGGGAGTCCAACAACGAAGTCCATAGTGATATGCTCCAACTTCCACTCAGGAATCTCGATCTGCTGTAGCAAACCACCGGGTCTCTGATGCTTATTTTTTACCTACTGACAATTTAAGAAACGAGCCACATACGCAACAATGTCCTTTTTAATCCTTCTCCACCAATAATGCTGCCTCAACTCTTGGTACATTCTGGATGCACCTGGGTGAATAGGATACTTAGAACTGTGAGCCTCCTCAAGGATCAAGTCACGAAGAGCGTCAACATTAGGCACACATATACGACCATGCATCCTCAAAACACTGTCATCTCTAACTGTAACCTTCTTGGCACCACCGTGCCGAATTGTGTCCCTAAGGACCGTCAAATGCGGGTCATCATACTTCCGATCTCTGATACGCTAAAATAAAGAAGATCGAACGACCGTACAAGCTAAAGCACGGCTGGGAAAAATATCCAACCTCACAAACTGATTTGCCAAGGTTTGAATGTCTGAAGCTAACGGTCTCTCACCAACTGGAATAAATGCAAGGTTGTCCGTACTCACCGCCTTCCTACTCAATGCATCAGCCACTACATTGGCCTTCCCCGGATGATACAATATAGTGACGTCATAAGCATTCAGTAACTCACCATCTCCTCTGTCTCAAATTAAGATCCTTTTGCTTGAGCAACTACTAGAGACTGCAATGATCCGTGTACACCTCACATGGCACACCATAAATATAGGGCCTCCAAATTTTCAATGCGTAAATAATGGCTACCAACCCTAAGTACTGGACATGGTAATTCTTCTCATGGACTTTCAACTAGCGAGACGCATATGCAATCACCCTGCCATTCTGCATCAATATTGCTCCAAGTCCAACTTGGGAAACACCACAATACACCGAGAAAGAACCCGAACCTGATGGTAACACCAACACCGGTGCTGAAGTCAAGGCTATCTTGAGCTTCTGAAAGCTCCCCTCGCACTTGTCTGACCATTTAAATGGGGCACCTTTCTGCGTCAATTATGATCTGAATAGTTGTTCATAATCAATTACAGAATCAAAAAATAACTTCCTGTTAACAATAATCTCCTTCCAAACCTTCACAATACTGATAACGAGATGCGATCCATGAAGAACTCATAATTATTTACCCGAATTAATGTGTCTCATTTAACGCCACATGGTCGGGTACCTACCTTGTAGGTTAAAGCTCAATAATTATAGCAAGAATTTGGCAAATTATGCACAAATAATTTTTGATACAGAAATTTTTTAATAAACCTAACAGGCATGACTTCCTATTAGTAAAAATTTTAATTTCACAAGGAAGATTTTAAACACAAGAATTTCCATCACAAGGATCTCATCCTCAACTCTGAATCACCAGTAACATGTGTATCGTGCCAATCGAAACATTACATTTCCTTCTTTAAAATATTTTTCTATTAAACAAAATTACAACACGTAATGGTGGACATAGCTATCTCCATAGAATTTCTCAATACAAGCATTCACAGAAGTAGATTCTTAGAGTTATAAAGCTCACCAAAGAGTGGAGCATAGTATATGAATTTATTATATACGCATAACCGAATTACGTTCAGGAAATCATCACTCTATAATAATTAGAGATATTTCTTGTAACGACACCATTTAATGTAAAGACCGCAGCCATACCATAGAAAATATATCAACAGGCTGGGTCACCACCTCTACGAATCTAACCTCCACTTTCGACATTCCGACCGCTTTTTCCCTAGCTGGTCATGTAGTTGAGTTGTAACTGCAATGGGGCACGTAGCCTGAGTGCACTGATGAAATATGACTCTCCCAAGCCTAGGACAGTTTCTACCACAAGCCGCAATAAAGTATCAACTTGCCCTGAGTCGTACAAAATGTTTACAATCATGAGTCCTCTAATGAGTCTTTGGACTTGTTCTCTGGCTATATGAATCGAAGGAGGAGTATGACAGGCTAACTTATCAAACCTGATGGCATGTTATGAAATTTTCATGGTGATCTGACACAATGGTTCAAACCCTAAGCGCCACGCAAAAATGGAAGGTTCGAGAAACAAACTCTTTCAAAAGCATTATGACAACTAAGTCAAATAATTGATGTTGCACTGGCTGGTCTTCCTCTTCGTAGGCTTGCCTCAACTGTCGGCGACCGATTTCTCCTTTACCATGTTGACTCAACACCGCTGAGCTACCCCACTTATTCATGTACCCTTCATTATTCCTTGGGGTAACTCTTATCCTTATTGATGCATAATGACCCCAAAGGTAGAGCTCTATAGAGATAAACCTTGGCATGAACCATATAGTCTAGAAGCTTTTCAACCACTGTACTCCCTTTGGAGCACCCCCAAAATCCGCAGCCGTGATCTCCACACTGAGTAGACCTTCTGTAGATTCAACATTTTTTTATATAACTCCTTTGGTACTGAGGTATAGGGTTATTAAGAAGGCGAACATACCGCAAGTCCCAACTTTATCTCTTGCAAAATCTTAGGCGTTATACATTCATGGCAAAAATCGAGATAACCCATGACCCCGCAATGTATTCATTGACAGTGGACTTCCGTACTTGGCACGAAGTCATAGGTCACAATGCATGACAATCCACAATGTTATACTTCACAGCTCATATAAATCAACCCCGTTGCTTTCAACTTATTCCCATGTTCTTCAATACTTCATAGTAGCGGTCAAGAAAATAATGTGGGTCCTCAAAATATGTACCACTGAAATGGAGTGGAAATAGTTTGGTAAACTTGTCCAACCTCGACAAACGGACTAGTGCGTCCTACAACACTGGAGTAGCTATAAAACCTTCTGGAATCTGAACTATTCAAATATGTACCGCTGAGCTAGAACCTTTGTGTCTATATTTATTTGAGTCTTTACGATTTTTTTTATTTTTTTATTTTTTTTATTTTTCTTTTTTATTTTCGTCCTCGAGGCTTTACAATAGGTGATGATGTTCGAGCTCTAGACTGAGATCTTCTTCTGTCTCTTCCCCTAATTGTAGCTGTCATTGGGGCTCCATTTCTTGTTCGGTTGTAGACGCATTGCGTGTTGTCGAGATTTGCGAGAGGACAAGAATAGATGAGTTAAATCATTAGTGATAGAATAAATTCGTACGATAGAGTAGAATAGACGTGAAATTTTTCCTAACTTCATAGCCCCTGAGAGATAAGTACAGACGTCTCCGTACTGATCCTTCAGACTCTACAAATTTTGTTCGTGAATTGTGAGACCTAAGAAACATAGAGCTCTGATACCAACTTGTCACGACCCAAATTCCCAACCTTAGGGATCGTGATGGCGCCTAACACCACACTTGCTAGGCAAGCCAATGTTAGAATTCGATTAACTACTTTGCATTAATTATCCATTTAGACATAATAAAATAATCTAAAGTAAATTGAATCTATTGGTTTTCGATAAATAATTCCAAAGATAAAATAATAAACAATTAATTAAACGAACCACGGAGTAATTATATAAATAACTCTAATACTACCCTAGGGTCTGGTGTCACAATTCACGAACTACTAAAGAATACTACAAATAATGGGCAGAAAGAAATAATATAACTGTTTTGAAAAATATAGAAAATATTCTCTACGATCTAAGAGAAGACTCGCAGGATCTGCGAACGCCGCCAGATATCCCTTGTGTCTTCAAAAAATAAATAGCTGCTCTAAATATCCCTACTGCTGGCCGGTACCTGAATCTGCACAAAAGAGTTAGTATCAGTACAATCGACCCCATGTACTGAGTAAGTGCCTAGCCTAACCTCGAGGAAATAGTGACGAGACTAAGGCGGGGCAATTATAACTTAACCTATATATATATATATATATATATATATATATATATATATATATATATATATATATAT
>MDKI01127130.1:0-66110 GCA_005239505.1 Nicotiana paniculata
TTTTACCTGCTGACTACAGTTGTATTGCTTCTCTCTTTGATAAACTGTTTTACCAAAATCCTTTATCATTTTCTGAAATCATCTTTTAAAACTGTTGTCTCAATTACTCTTTTCAAACTCAAACACTTTTTTAAAATCCAAGCATTTCCCACTACTCTTAGATTCTAGGTTCTGCCCCCTTCGTGTGAGCACTGCCTTGGGGACCTCTGAGTACCCATTGAACTCTGACACACAAGGTTGGCCTTCTACACTGCACTTACTCATCCTTGGCTAGGGTACCTGGGTGTGAGCACTGTCCAGGATCTTATGAGCTCCTTAGAGACTATGACACACTTGGGTTAAAAAGTCATGGCATATGACAAATGGATCTGGTACTTTGGGCCTACTGCCAGACTCTCTATAATATATCTTCTTGATTTTTCTTTCATTCAGTTGTGTAATTTATTCAATATTGGTCTATAATAATTATTTGTAAAACAACTTTGGGGCTGGATAGTGAAAAGGGTGGGGATTATGCATGCTTAGTGTAGTTCTGGGAAGAAACATGCTTTAGGATTTGCTATTACCTCTGTGCGCAATAGAGATCCTACTTAGGACATGCTTGCATTAGATATCATCTTTTTAGGTCTACTTATGTATGCATCTCATCATATCCATGTTCATCTAGGGATCCATGTTAGATATTAACTACTGCTTCTTTAAAAAATTCTGTTCAAATAGTTATAAATAACTATTTTGAAAAAAACTGCCTTTGCGTGCATAACCTACATATATATATATTATATATATCCTGTTTTAGGTGCATTATCATTATCTGCATTAGAAACCATGTATCTTAAGATTTACTTTAAGCATGTCTATATTTATAGTTTGTGCTAAGTACTCAATTGAACGCCTAGAAAGCATGGGTTAGGCTTAATAATCAAATAAAAATCGAACTCCTGTATCGTCCGTGTAGTTAATAATCTCACTGAAAATATGTTACAATAGCCAAAAAATGTCTTATGTATTTTTCTCTAAAAACCTGAAACTGGTTTCCTGTTTAATATCCTATTTTTTTGCATTCTTAGATACCATGCCTATAGGATCTGTATTTTCATCACGTGCCTATTAAAACCAAGTTTACAGACCTGCATCCCACTGATTTTGTAAAATAAGTAATCAACGTATGTTCATACGCCTAGGCAAACCTTAGGCCTAATGTTTGCTACAGTCAGAAATCAATTACTTTATACACTGCCTGTTGGTACAAAAAAATGAGTTTTCTAAGAATCAATCCTGCACTCGTTTCTGATACTCGTTAATATTCTCTGTTTGATACTGCTTTTTCTCGTTTTTAAATTCCTGCCTTGCCTACTGCTGTTTTTTAAAAAAACATTATCCATTCACTTTGCTAAAACCCATTAAAACCTACTGTTTTCACACTTAGACTTCCTATTTAGGTTCTGAATTAGAGACCTTTATTGTGTTTGAGACGTGCTATTTACTTGCCTTATTTGTGGAGGGATATATGAGCCCTATAACTGTTTATGTGTACCCCATATGTTCAAGTCCTAACTGTTTTGCTACTTGTCATTTAGAATTTTATCCTTTAAAACCTAAGGGTTCAGCCTAGTACTCACCTTGTAGGATTAGTAGTCCTAAACACCCTCCAGGACTTATAGAATGGGACGAGTAATAGCACGTAATAAGCTTTCATGACCAACACACGCGTTTTAAATACCTCTACGGGGTGGGAAGGGTAGAATACGGATATAATGACCGGTGCGCTAATACCACGTGTAGCCCCTCATTGAGTATGTGAAATACCGGGTATTGCGTTGATGTGATATGTATTACTTTAAACCTAGGACGATTCTTTTCAAATGTTTTTACTCTAATGTTTCCCAAAACCTTTAAAGATTTTCATACTCTTTTGAAATCTCCCCTTATATGAACCTTACTTGCTATTTGTTTACCGTCCAAATTCACAAAACTTCTTGTCTGGGACCCACAATTGTGAATCTTGAGGGGTGCCTAATACTTTCCCTTAGGATAACTTCAAGCCCTTACCCAATCTCTGGTAATGCAAACTAGTTCATGAGTTATCTACTCTAGGTGCCCTAACGCACCACAAAATCGTTAGGTGGCGACTCTTCCTTAAACCTCTTCGTTTAAGGAGTTGTCCAAAAATGTCATAAACCCGATCTCTCCGCACCTAACCCGTGCGAGGAAAAAGGGGGCGCGACAGCATGGCGACTCTGCTGGGGATCTTCCCTAAGCTTACACCATTACATGTTGTCTTGGGAATTTGGACCTTTCAATTTCTGTTTAAATGTTTATACCCTTTCCTATTCCCCGTTATATGTGATTAACTGTTTAATCCCGCAAGTATTTATTTCGCCTAAACAAAACTGACATATCTTCGTGTTTTCCTTGTAACTGCTTTCAATTATAACTACCGTGTTTCCTTTCTTTATCGCTTTCCTCAAATGTGAAAATACATGCCTACTTGTTTAAATGTTATTTATTGCATATCATGCTACACATTTATATTCCACTCGTGTCAAACAAAAATCCTATAGCAACGCTTACAATGAGTGGTTGCGCTATTCCAATATTACTACCCCTAATTCGGAAAGGCATATTTGCGGTAAAACTAGTCGATCAGCGGTGCAGTCGACAGTTTCGTGCCTTCCCCCTTGAGTTGTCCGCTCAAGGGTACCGGTATAAAACCCCATAGAAACCTTACTCTATTGTATGTTGCATGCATCATGGTCAAACCTAGCCAGGCTAACATGTTGTTCGCACAAAAGCCTTTAAGATAGCCTTGTCAAAAGTCCATTGGGTTTCCCTAGAACCCAAACAGACGCCTTCACGTTCTGTGCATTTATTTGGAGAACTAATGCTCATGCTAATTATTGATGTTAAATAGTCGAGTCTGGTGGGGGTAAGGGCCTAACCTGTTTGTTTTGCAGAAATGAGGCACGAGGTCCCCGGATTCGGCATGGTCACCAATATCCACCCCAAACTACTAAACTGGTGGGAGGATCTTCACTCCAGTGACAAAACAGTCGTCAGAAAACACTTGGGAAACCTGCCCTTTCTTCTGGACATTCAGCCTAACAACATGATGATAGAAGTTTCTACCCTATTCTGGGACTGTGATCGGTCGGTCTTTCGCTTTGGAAACAATGAGATGACACCATTGCTAAAGGAAATAGGTGGGTTAGCCGGTTTAGCTTGGGAGTCTCCAGGGTTATTTATGCCTGAAAACCGTACAGGCCGAGGATGACCTACTTACTGCTGGGACTCCGTGAGATAGGGACGCTGATCAAGGCAAGAAGAGATGCCGAGTCTGGGGAAGGTCCTTCTGGGACCAAGTAGATAGGATTGTCTTTACTTTGCCTTCTGATGTAATAAGGCCACTGGCCATTAGTGACATTTTATATTTTTCGCATTCTTAGAGTTGTGTTGGATTTGTCTATTTTATTATCAATAAAATGAGGCATTTAGAATCTTAAGTTCTCCAAATTAATTTGTCGCTAGGCCTACCTCGGGCTCAAGAGGTTCCCCAATTTAGGATACGCTTTACATTTCTGCACTACTTGTTTAAATATCGCAATATTTTATGACTCCTCACTTGCTTCATTACTTTTTTGTTTTTGTTTTCTTTATTTATTATTCCCCTCCCCAAAGGTTAGTTCGTGTATTCTGGCATCATCCGCCTACCGCACAAGATCAAAGGGCCCTCCTCCTACTCCTCCCAAAGGAAAAAGCAAGGGTAAAACTAAGATGGCAGAGGCAAGCGGCGTCAGAAAAGACAACAGGGATGAACAGGTTGAGATCGCTGATGGTCGGGGTATTCAGGTTCTGCAAGAGGGTATGTTTCCACTGGAGAAGAAGCTGCTGAAGTTTCAAGAGGAACTTGACCAAGTCAAGAATTTGACTCACCTATCACTTTCCCTCAATGTTCCAGATGTCCACTTCCCAAATGCTCCAAACCCCACTTTACCACAAAACATCCCTAAACAACCGAATCACCCCAAGGACCAAGTCCCGCCATCACAATGCAATGCCTGTCACCATAACACTCCACCTCTCCAGGATCAGACAAAAGACCACTTCCAGGCCTAAAATAATCCCATTTATGTGGAAATCGTGGCCCATTCCACACCGCATACCCCTGAGTCTGACGAGAAGGATATGTTCATCAGGAATTTGGCCGAGGAACTCAAGAAGTTGACCAACCGAGTTCAGGGCGTCGAAGAAGTTAAAGGGATTGAGGGCTGAACTATGAAGATCTTTGCATACAGCCTGATGTCGAACTGCCCGAGGGGTACAAACCTCCTAAGTTCAAGATGTTCGTTGGTACTGGTGATCCAAGAGTCCATTTGAGAACTTACTGCGACAATTGGTTGTCGTGGGAAAATATGAAAGAATCCTCATGAAATTCTTCATGAGGAGTTTGAAAGGAGATGCATTGTCCTGGTACATCAGCCAGGATCCAAAGAAATGGACTAATTGGGTAAGCATGGCAACAGACTTCATGGATCGATTCAGGTTCAACACGGAGAATGCTCCGAATGTATTCTACATCCAGAATTTAAAGAAGAAGCCAACGGAGACCTTTTGCGAGTATGTTACTCGTTGGAGGTCAGAAGCTGCCAAGGTTAGGCCACCCTTAGAAGAGGAACAAATTAAGAAATTCTTTGTACGAGCTCAGGATCCTCAATATTACGAGCGACTGATGATGGTCGAAGGTCAAAAGTTCTCTGACATCATCAAATTGGGAGAGCGAATCGAAAAGGGCATCAAAAGCGGTATGGTTACCAACTTTGAAGCTTTACAGGCTACTAATAAAGCTCTACTGTCAGGTGGTGTGTCCAAGAAAAGAGATATGGGATCCATAATGGTTTCCCAACAAGCCAAGTCCCCGCCCAAATACCAAGTATATCCAGCACCCTCATTCACATACCAACCAGCTCCAAGTTACCAAGCACCTTCACCTCAATACCAAGCACCCTCACCTGCATATTAAGCTCCACCACCCACGTATCATCCTACCTCGCCCAGATACTCCCAACCAGCCCCCGTTTACAATGCCTACAATTCCCAACCTTCTCACTACCAATCACCACCTACTCGCCAAAACTTCCCAAGACCTCGCCCTAACTTCGACCGTCGCCCTCTAAAACAGTATACTGCCATAGCCGAGCCCATTGATCAACTATATGAAAAACTTAAAGCCGCCGGTTACGTCACACCCATTCCTGATGCCACCCCTGAGAACCCTTCTCAGTGGATCAACCCAAACAAATCCTGTGCTTACCACTCCGGCATGAAGGGACACACCATCGAGGAATGCCGTTCCTTGAAAGACAAAATACAAACCCTCATAGACAACAAGATCATTGTAGCCAAAGACCCTGCTCCTAATGTTCGCAATAATCCGCCGCCAGACCAAAAAGGTGGTGTCCATATGATTGAAGTAGATGGTGATTGGGATACTGAGGGATCAATTGGGCTGATTGCAGAGGGTGATCCGAAGAAGCCCGCAATAACTCTCAACCCAATGGTGGTTTAGATGCAGCCATCCGAGGATGCTGAGGTAAACATGTCCATTCCACTCGAGTTTGAATCGAGACCTCCCGCAAAGGGAAAAGGCCCTAGTGCTGATCGAAGTTGAGTTTGTACGGCCACTCGAAGTAGCAGTCCGGCCGCCTATAACATATACTCCGATGGGAATGAGGATGACCACACCTATTACAGTGGAAATGTCAACAACTCCACCCTTTTACTCAAACGCCATCCCATGGGACTACACAGCTGAAGCAAGGCGAAAGGGTAAAAGCAAGTCTGAGGAAGCCATTACTGCATAGGGTATGACCAGAACTGGAAGAGTTTATACCCCTGAACATTTGGCTGAATCTAGCAAGCAGGCCGCCAACCGTCCTCCCACCATTGAGACAGGTTCAGACGATCATTGGAGAAAGATCCAAGCCAAGGAGTACTCAATTCTCGACCAGTTGAACAAGACACCAGCTCAGATGTCTATCCTCTCTCTATTACAGAATTCTGAGACTCACAGGAGCGTCTTGCTGAGAGTGCTGAGTGAGGCATACGTACCAGACAAGATCACCAACGGGGAGATGGAAAACATGGTGGGCCAGGTTATGGAAAGCCACAAGATTACTTTCCATGAATATGAGCTGCCGCCCGAGGGGTTAGGGCATAATAGAGCACTGCACATCACTGTGCAATGTGAGGACCACTTCATTACAAAGATCTTGATTGATGGGGGTTCCAGCCTCAACATTTGTTCGCTGATCACACTCAAGAAATTGGCCAAAAGTCTACATGATATAAAAGAAGGAGAGATCAATGTAAAGGCCTTCGATGGTTCGCAGAGGTCCACCATGGGAGAAATCACCTTGTGCTTACAGATGGGACCAACCTGGTTTGATGTAGACTTCCAAGTGATAGACGTGCCTGTATCCTACAACTTGCTGTTAGGGCGACCTTGGATACACGCCGCTGGGGCCGTGGAATCAACCCTACATCAAGCGTTGAAGTTTAAATGGAATCATCAAGAGGTAATCATTCATGGCGACTGTAGCAACCATATCTACGGTCGCCAGACTTTTTCGGTCATTGATAGGAGAAGGAAGCTAGGTGGAGAAATCTACCACAACATTGAACGAGTTAACGCCATTGATAAGGACAAATGGTGGGACAGTAAGATTGAGAGAATCATGAACTGGAAAGTATACGAGCCAGGCAAAGGGCTCGGTAAAAATCTCCAGGGAATAACGAATCCAATAACACTCAAGAAGCTCGGTACCACTTTCGGGCTGGGGTATGAGTACACTTGGAAGGAATTCAAGGACTGGTCTCCACCATGGCGCAATCCTTACTACCCATTGGAGCAGCCGATACCTCACCTGGAGAAAACTTTCCAGCAAGCTAATATCATCTACGATACAGACGAGGAGGAAGAGTTAGCGGCAATGAGGGATTTATTTCTGGACGATGAGGACATGGAATGTTGTGTCATTCTTGAAGAGGAGGGGGAGGAAGGCCCTTCCATACAGGTCGTGAGCAGAGGATCATATCTCAAGAATTGGTTTGTTAGGACGACCAAAGCCCCTCGAGCCTCGGGGTAGCAAGGCTAACAAAACAAGCATTTATTTACAGCTTAGTTATTTAAAAAAATTTCTTCCTTTTTCGCATTTTTAATTTCTGCAAAAAAGAGCTCCTATGTTCAAACGATTATTCAATTTATCAAAGCATTTGCAGTTTCTCTATAAATCGTATATTTACTTGCTACTTTTTTCCTCCCCATTACTTTATTTACATAGCATTACTATTACTTATCTTGATGAACCGACGACTGTGATATGCAACGAGGCAACGCAACAAATGAATTCCGATTCAGACGAGGATGATATACCTGAGGATATTGTTAAAGAGGTAGAGAACTTTGAGAATAGACCCAAGTCTAACTTGGACGAGACTGGGGTTGTCAACCTGGGAAACGCAGAGAACGTCAAAGAAACACGCATCAACATTCATCTGTCACCATTAGAAAAGGAGGAATATACAGAGTTTTTAAGAGAATATAAAGACATATTCGCCTGGTCGTATGATGACATGACTGTCCTCGGTACATCTATTGTGGCTCACAAGTTGCCAACCGATCCAACATGCCCACCCGTGAAGCAAAAGCTCAGGAAGTTCAAACCAGACATGAGCTTGAAAATCAAAGAAGAGGTCACCAAGCAGATCAATGCCAGGGTTCTCCGGGTGGTTGAATACCCGACATGGTTAGCCAACATCGTGCATGTGCCAAAGAAAGATGGGAAGGTTAGAGTCTATGTCGACTACCGAGATCTCAACTGGGACAGTCCGAAGGACGACTTCCCCTTGCCAAATATACACATCCTAATTGAAAACTGCGCCAAGCATGAGTTACAGTCCTTTGTAGATTGTTTCGCTGGCTACCATCAGATTTGGATGGACGAGGAAGATGCTGAGAAAACGGCATTCATTACGCCGTGGGGAGTGTATTGTTACAAGATGATGCTATTCGGTCTGAAGAATGCAGGGGCCACCTACATGAGGTCCATGACTACTATGTTCCATGATATGATTCACAAGGAGATCGAGGTATATATGGACGACGTTATCATCAAATCGAAGAAAGACACTGACCATATGGAAGATCTGAGGAAGTTCTTCAAAAGGTTAAGGAAGTACAATATGAAACTTAACCCTGCAAAGTGTGCATTCGGGGTTCCTACTAGCAAGTTGCTGGGGTTCATTGTCAGTCGCCGAGGAATAGAACTGGATCCATCAAAGGTCAAAGCCATCCAAGAATTGCCGCCACCAAAGAACAAGAAGGATGTTATGATTTTCCTGGGGAGGCTCAATTACATTGGCCGGTTCATAGCCCAGTCTACCGTCATTTGTGAACCAATTTTCAAGATGCTGAGAAAGGATGCTACAACCAAATGGACCGAGGATTGTCAAAAAGCCTTCGACAGAATCAAGGAGTACCTCTCAACACCACCAGTCCTGGTACCACCTGAGCCAGGTAGACCGTTGTTACTTTACCTTGCTGTGTTAGATGGAGCTTTCGATTGCGTTCTTGGGCAACACGACGAAACAGGAAGGAAAGAGCAGGCCATTTACTATCTTAGCAATAAATTCACTCCATATGAAGCCCGGTACTCTTTATTGGAACGCACTTGCTGTGCTCTGACTTGGGTCGCACAAAAGTTGAGGCACTATTTCTGTGTATATACAACATACCTCATATCAAGGATGGATCCGTTGAAATACATCTTTCAGAAGCTCGTGCCCACAGGCAAACTGGCCAAATGGCAAATCCTGTTAAGTGAGTTCGACATTATTTACGCGACTCAGAAGGCGGTCAAGGGACAAGCATTATCAGATCATCTCGCTGAAAATCCTGTGGACGGGGTATACGAACCATTAAAAACGTATTTTCCCGATGAAGAAGTGTCATTCGTAGGAGAGGACATTGCAGAATCCTACGATGGTTGGAGGATGTTCTTTGATGGTGCCGCAAACTTCAAAGGCGTAAGTATTGGGGCAGTCTTAATATCAGAAACCGGTCAGCACTATCCAGTATCCGCCAAACTCCCCCTACACCAAAAACATGGCTGAATATGAGGCTTGCATCTTGGGGACTAACTTGGCCATCGACATGAACGTTCAGGAGTTATTAGTGATTGGTGATTCAGACCTATTGATACACCAAGTACAAGGAGAATTGGCGACCAAGAATTTCAAGATACTGCCATATCTACATCGTGTACAGGAGTTGAGAAAGAGGTTCACAAAGATAGAGTTTCGGCACGTCCCCACAATCCAGAATGAGTTTGGCGATGCATTGGATACCTTGTCATCTATGATCCAGCATCCAGACAAGAATTTCATCGATCCCATCCCAGTGGGGATCCACAATCATCCGGCCTACTGTGCCCATGTTAAAGAAGAAGCAGACGGAAAGCCTTTGTTTCATGATATCAAGGAGTACTTGGAAATGGGAGAATATCTAGAAATTGCAAACGCTACTCAGAAACGCACACTTGGAAGGTTGTCAAACAATTTCTTTCACAGCGGAGGGATCCTGTATAGGAGGACTCCTGATTTGGGTTTACTAAGGTATGACGAAAAAAAAAAGCAACAAAACTATTGGAGGAGATACATGCTGGTACGTGCGGTCCTCATATTAACGGGTTCATTCTAGCAAAGAAGATACTTCAGGTCGGTTATTTCAGGATGACCATGGAAACGGATTGCATCCAGTATATCCAGAAATGCTACCGTTGTCAGATACATGGGGATATGATAAAGGTACCTCCCAGTGAGCTTAATGTAACAAGTTCGCCATGGCCGTTCGCCGCTTGGGGCATGGATGTTATTGGACCAATCGAGCCTGCCGCCTCTAACGGACACAAGTTTATTCTGGTTGCCATTGGTTATTTCACTAAATGGGTCGAAGCAGCCTCTTACAAAGCAGTTACTAAGAAAGTCGTGGCCGACTTTATCCGCGACCGCATAGTTTGTCGATTCGGAGTTCTAGAGTCAATCATTACCGACAGTGGTTCCAATCTCAACAGTGACCTGATGAGGACCATGTGTGAAACCTTCAAGGTCAAACACAAGAATTCCACAGCATACAAACCTCAGATGAACGGGGCCGTTTAGGCTGCCAACAAGAACATCAAGAAGATATTGAGAAAGATGATAGAAAAGCACAAGCAATGGCATGAGAAGCTGTCATTCGCCTTACTGGAATACCGCACCACAGTCCGCACATCAACTGGGGCAACTCCTTACATGTTGGTTTATGGTACAGAAGCCATTATTCCTACCGAGGTCGAAATTCCATCCCTGAGAATCATACAAGAAGCCGAGCTCAGCGATGCAGAGTGGGCACGAAGCCGTTATGAGCATTTGTCCCTCATAGACGGAAAAGGAATGAACGCAGGTTGTCATGGTCAGCTATATCAGAACAGAATGACCAGAGCCTTCAACAAGAAAGTCAAACCAAGACGATTCACACGGGGGAAACTGGTGTTAAAGAAGATCTTTCCTCACCAAGACGAAGCAAAAGGGAAATTCTCTCCCAATTGGCAAGGCCCGTACATGGTTCACCGAGTGCTGACAGGAGGAGCACTCATACTTGCAGAAATGGATGGAGAAATCTGGCCAAATCCAATCAACTCAGATGCAGTCAAGCGCTACTATGTGTAACTCTTTATGCTTTTCTCAAATAATGTAAATTGAACTACGCTTGACCTGATTCCCGTTTAAGAGGGGATACGTAGGCAGCCCTATGGGTTCGGTCACATTTTAATAAAAATTTCATTTCCCCCACGAGTGGAAACTGGGGCAGAATTTTGAGGAGGGACCTCAAAATTCCGAAGCAAATGCAGCCGAGCACCGCACAAGCAACAACCAGAAGCATTAACCCATCAAACTGGGGCAGAATTTTGAGGAGGACCCTTAAAATTCCATAGCAAGAGAGGTTGCAATGTCTTGAACCGCGTCGTGGTTGTCGGTTCATCCAAAGAAATTACTTTAAATTATATGTTATATTTTTATAAAACCATGCATATTTGCTTCTCAAAACAGCTTGTTTACCAACGCTACCCCCGTGATATGAACAACGAAGTCCTCGTTATCAAGAAGACAGGCCGAGCCGAGCCAGTGGGGATGCGAACTAACCTTCCCTTTTACAGAAGTCATAATTTTTCTTTGGATGCAGGCACAAAGACGGCAAAAGCCCAGAACACATTACTATCTTCGCAAGGTGCATATTTATTAAGGACACACTCTCAAACTCGTCGCACATGCCGACGCTTACTATCATCACAAACAACGCTTATTCACCACAATCGTATCACCGCAGTTTATCATCAGCTAAGAACTCTTACTGTAATTTATTTTCCCACACTGCATGAGGCTGCCATTCTACCTTACGAGGTTCTACGCTACCTCCCCTGCATTTTATTTCCCGCATTGCATAAGGCTACCATTCTGCCTTCCGAGGTTCTACGCTACCTCCCCTGCATTTTTATTTCCTGCATTGCATAAGACTACTATTCTGCCTTCCGAGGTTCTACGCTACCTCCCCTGCATTTTATTTCCTGCATTGCATAAGGCTACCATTCTGCCTTCTGAGGTTCCATGCTACCTCCCCTGCATTTTTATTTCTTGCACTGCATAAGGCTGCCATTCTGCCTTCTGAGGTTCCACGCTACCTCCCCTGCATTTTACTTCATTGTATAAAGCTCCTATTTACCTCTTCAAAGAAACCACCTTTCGTGACGTTATTTATTTATGCTTCTCTCGGGCTAAGCTCTTCCCCTATTTTATTTCACAAATCGCAAGACTTAACTCTGTCTTTTTAGCATAATACTACTGCATTTTTCATGGGCTGAAATATCGCCAACTTGTCCAAAGGCGTCATCGTTCGGAGGCACCATCTTCATGGCCCGAGAACATCATTTCATGGCCTGAGGATCTCTTTTATTCAACTTGAATATCATTATTCAAAGGCACCATGGTTCGGAGGCACCATCCTCATGGCCCGAGAATGTCATTTCATAGCCTGCGAATCCCGCACCAAGCGATTCATGGCCCAGGACATCATGGTCTAAGGACAATCATCCTCAATTGTCCAAAGACATCATTCATAGTCTTATTATGCACGATATATGCTTGTTATTTATTTGCAGGTAATCCGGCCGGAACAGCCAACCAGGCAGGAGCGGACCGCTCCAGTTCTCCGATACAACCTCGTAAGACCTTCCTACTTTACCTTACCTCGCACCTTACGTCCGTTCCTGTGAAACATCACCGGTATATTTCGCCGATGATTCCGGAACTACATACGACCTGATTCCTGTAAAACCAGGTGTATGTAAGCAGCTCAGAAGCCATGGTGCGGCCTAATTCTCTCCCACAGTTTCCTCTCGGTCAAAATTGGCCATCATATCTTTACCCGACAACTCTTTCATCCTTCTCGGGTAAAGAGGGGCAGTTGTTGATATCCAATTTTTCCTATAATTATTTTTCAAACTTGATTATAATCCCTCAAAATTACTCTTTGTAATAATGAGCGTTTTTCCCTATTTTTCCATATTTTTATTAAATTATTTTCCTGTTTATTTTAATATTTCATAAATTACGCTAGAAATAATTTTAAAATATTTCCCTGGTCAGTATGTTATTTATAATCAATTTTTTATCTAGTGAAACTCAATTATTTCATAAATTAGCCAATTGGGTCTTATTTAATTTCAATTACAATAATTTTACAATTATGGCCTAATTGGACATTTTTGCACTATTTCAATTCAAAATTTATGCATTTTTATACCTAATATTAGTTAATTACTGTAAGTTTACCTATTTTAACTAAATTCATTTTTATATAATTATTGGCTATTTTAATTAATTAATTATCTATTTTATTGGGTATTCAACATCTAGCCACATTTATTTTAGTTTTAGCCACATTTTAACCAATCTTTAGACCCAATTACCCAACCCATCAGACCACTAAACGACCCAGCCCAAATCAATTCTCTACCCGGCCCAACCCCCAATTATTCTGAGCCGTTGATCAAATGAGATCAACGGCCCAGATCCATTCTTACCATAATTAATTCCTAACAACCCTTCCCCGACCCCTCATTCTTCGAGACCGACTCTCTCTCTATCTCTGGTATCTCTCTCTCCCTTCTCTCTAGAACCTTCTCTGTTCACCTTCTCCGACCGTTTCTCTCACCGGAATCTATGGCTCTTCACCATCTCTTGGTCATCTACCCACTTTGCACCGATTCAGTGATATCTTAGGGTCCTCAGATGAAACTGGAGCGGTTCACTCACCTCCCTTTTAGTCTCTTACCATTTTCCGGCCGCCCCCCGGTCGTTTGAGTAAGTTTGCAGTATCTCTGGCCTAAATCGAGGCCATCAATGAGGTTTGCCCTCTTTTCTAGGTTCCACGAAACCCTAGCCTTCTGTATTTTTGGGTTTTTCTCTTAAGATCCATTTTATATCCGCAACGCTATGAAGTTTCTCTAGGTTTTTCCTGAAAATTTCGTTTTAACAATTCGAAAACTAGTGTTTCTCTACCCTGTTCTCAAATAGCTTTCCTTTTCGATTTTCAGTCATCTATGCTATGTTTAAGCGATTATCTTATGATTTCGTGTTATCTGAACTGTTATTGATGAAACCCTAGTGTTCTGGGTTGGTCTTTACTATTCGACTATGTGCATTCATGTGTTCTCTGTGACTCTTGTTTGATCACTATTATGACCTCTTCCTGTTGATTTCTATGAGTATCTCTTTGTGTTGACCTGTGACTGTTGTCTAAACGTCTAATAGGTCCAACCTTTACCTTATTGGTTTCTGCCTATTGATTTTATACTGACTTTTGTGTAAAAATCCCCGGGCTTGTGATGTTTTCCTTAAATACATGATCTTTTGTATTCCCTCTTTAATTCTGTACTAATTTTGAATTCTTTCCATATTCATGTGATTGCTTTCCTTAAGTATCTTGGATTCCCTGTGATTGCAATTGAATCTGAGATCCCCTCAATTGATTTTCAATCTGATACCCTAGATTTACTTTATAAATACACGGTTAGTTCAACTTTCCTTCATTACACACTATGTACTTGGCTTTATTTGAGCACTATGTTATTTCCTTGTCCTAATTTGAGAGAATCAATCCTATTGGACTGATTTCTTTGCCTTATTTCACCTTAACTATACCGTTTGAACTAGACTCCTTAATTAAAGGAGTCCAGTTGTCTTAATTGATATTGATTGATTGTTATTTCCATAATTTGCCTATGCACTACTCGTTTTCAAAAACTATATAAAGACCATGTCTTCTTTCTTTACAAAGACACACACAAACTTATTTGGGAGTACACAAACACACATACATTGCTCTGAATTTTTTTGGTGGTATGGATTTCCATGATTTTAATCGAAGGTCCAACGACCATACGTCTCTCTGAAATGTGAGGTTCATGTTGGTGGTATGGATTTCCATGATGTTAATCGAAGGTGAAACGACCATGCGTCTCTCCGAAATGTTTATAATGTGATTCCATACGTCCAACATTCATTATATATATTTATCTATTTTACTCTACCGAGCCACGCTATAGTTGACAAGGTACGACACCTACTATGCAACTGCTTATCAATTGTGTTTTACCGAGCTCTACGTGTTCGGGTACGATTCTACCAAGCCTAATGATGGCTGGGTATGTTTGTACCAAATGTTTTTCAAAGCTTATGTATATATATGTATCATGCATTTCATTTCAGTAGACCTCACAATACTCAGATATTGTAAGTTGTATCTTCTCTATCTCTCTTTACATTAATGTACTTATTTATGATTTCTAACCTTACATATTCGATACTTTATTCATACTGACGTCACTTTTTATTAGGGATGCTGCGTTGCATACTCGCATGTCTCGATAGATAGGTTGATGGTCCTCTTAGTCGGATATCAGCTCTGCGGAAGGTGTTGGTGCACTCCACTTCTCTAGAGTTGCCTATTTGGTTAGTATGCCTTGGACATGTATTGATTGGTATGGGGGGTCCCTGTCCCATGCCTTATGACATTTATGTACTCTTAGAGTCTTGTAGAAAGGTGGCATATATATGGATGCTGGTAAGTCCTTATCGGCATAAATTTTGAGTGTACAAATGGTCATGTCAGCCTTAAAGGCCCGTATGTCACATGTATAAGTTTGTATATCATGTTAGGTCGTCCTATGTCTATTATTTCCTTATGTTTTATTCTAGTTATCTCATGAATTCCTTTCCAACAATTAACGCATCATGGTATGATAAGAAAGATATGTTACGCTGGTACTAGGTTGAGTAAGGCGCTAGGTGCCTGTTGCGTCCCTCCGATTTGGGTCGTGACAAACTTTGTATGTAATGACCCGACCGGTTGTTTTGAGATTTTTCACTCTTCTCGGTATTTTGAGGGCATGAGTAGATCCATATGGTATATTATGACTTGTGTGAATCGCTGGTTTTGATTTTCAAGTTATTCAGAATCGATTTGGAAGAATGAATTTCATCGTTGAAGGTTTAAGTTGAAAGAGTTGACCAAGTTGACTTATGTGAATATTACCCCAGAATAAAGTTTTTATGGTTTCTTTAGGTCCGGATGGTGATTTTAGGCTCGGGAATATGCATGCCCGGATTTGCTTTTGGATGTTCCTAGAAGGATTCAACACTAATTGGAGAAAGTTAGAAATTTGAAGGTTTGGAAATTTCATAAGTTTGATCAAAAGATAACTTTGTGGATATCGGGTTCGGATTGTGGTTTCGGAAATTGGAATAGCTTCGTTAAGTTATTTGGGACTTGTGAAAATTTGATTTCATTACGAGTTGATTTGTTATGTATCGGCGCGAGTTTTGGAAGTTGAAAGGTTAAAGTTCATTTAAGTTTGATTTGAGGTACGATTCATTGTTTCGATGTTGTTGTGCGTGATTTTAAGCCTTGAGTAGGTCCATGTTATGTTTCAGAACTTGTTGGCATATTCGGACGGGGTCCCGAGGGGCTCTGATGGGTTTCGAACGAGGTTCAGATGGTTTCAGATTTTATTGGCTAAGGATGGTTTGTCAGTTCTAGTGCGACCACACCATCGATGGATTTGATCGTAGGTGCGCGCTGTAGAAGCAAATGTTGCATCGCAGAAGGGAAATTGGACTGGTGGGAGATGGTCTCATAAGCACGACTGCATAAGAGAAATTTTTTCGCAGGTGCGAGAGGGTCAGCTGGGCAATAGACTCTGCAGATGCGAGGATCCAGTCGCAAATTCGACATCGCAGAAGTGTCTAGTGGGAGCCCCCAGTGCGAGCAGACCTAGGTAGAAGCTATAATAGAGGTTTTGGTCGTTTTATTCTCATTTTTGGGATTTTGACGCTCAGTTTGTGCGACTTCGGAGAGGAAATTCACCATCTGACTTGGGTTAGCATTGTTGACTCACTTGTGATTATATTTCGTGATTCTAACTTCATTTTTGGTAATTGGATTATGAATTTTAAAGGGAAATTCGGGGTTTTAGCCTAAAGTTTCATAGAGTGAGTTTTTGAGTTTTGAATGTCGATTCAGAGTTGGATTTGGGTGAAACTAGTATTGTTGGACTCGTAATTGAATGGGTTGTACGATTTTATAAGTTTCGTCGAACTCCGAGACACGGGCCTGGGTTGGACCTTTGGGTTGGTTTTTGGGCTTTTGAATGAACATTCGACCTTTATCGATTGGGTTTATTTCCGTTGGCATTATTTGAGGTAATTAAGTTTCTTTGTGCTTTCATACATATCTCTTCTTGCTCTTTGCATCTATTATTGACTACTCAGTCGGCTGAAAGCCAAGACTGAATAATCCCCACTGCTCTTGTGCTTCTGCATACTACTTGCTCTCTCTCATTCTGCACACTATTGTTCTCTGCTGCTCTCTTTGCTCTACATATTGCTGTTGTTGTGCTATCTCTTACACTATGTTGTTCTCTATCATTTGACTGGTATGTTTTTTGATTTAGCTTTATAGAATCTACACACAATATGCTCCAGTTCTTGTGTATTTACTTACTGTTCCTTATATTTTTCATCTTGTGGTTCTACTGCTTACCATGTAATTAGCTTAACCCCTGTCATGTCTCCCCCTTTTGTTAAGTCTGAATATGTATCTTGTTTTCCATATGGTTCCCTGTAATTATGTCATTAGCATGCCCCCTTACTATTTTTCCTTTCCTTGAGTCTGATATGTATCCAATTCATTCTGAGACTCTAGCATGCTTATGTGTTCATAGGTTGATGTTTCTTACCTTGACCTGATTGTTGTTACTTATTATCACCCTACGCTTAACTCTCTATATTGTAAACCTGTCTCTCCTGCTACTTGAATATTATGCAATCCTGATCCTATTAATCTATGCTATTATGTGACAACTATTTGGTAACTATGTGATAGCTATAGCTCTGCCTAACTCTAATGTTTAATGTTATTTGTCCCCAATCCCTCACCCTTGTTTGTGTTTCCTCTTTCATGAGTTCTTTTACCTGCTGACTGCAGTTGTATTGCTTCTCTCTTTGATAAACTGTTTTACCAAAATCCTTCATCATTTTCTGAAATCATCTTTTAAAACTGTTGTGTCAATTACTCTTTTCAAACTCAAACACTTTTTTAAAATCCAAGCACTTCCCACTACTCAAACCTTGGGGACCTCTGAGTACCCATTGAACTCTGACACACACGGTTGGCCTTCTACACTGCACTTACTCATCCTTGGCTAGAGTACCTGGGTGTGAGCACTGTCCAGGATCTTCTGAGGTCCTTAGAGACTATGACACACTTGGGTTGAAAAGTCATGGCATATGGCAAATGGATCTGGTACTTTGGGCCTACTGTCAGGCTCTCTATAGTATAGCTTCTTGATTTTTCTTTCATTCAGTTGTGTAATTTATGCAATATTGGTCTATAATAATTATTTGTAAAACAACTTTGGGGCTGGATAGTGAAAAGGGTAGGGATTATGCATGCTTAGTGTAGTTTTGGGAAGAAAACACGCTTTAGGATTTGCTGGTATCTCTGTGCGCAATAGAGATCCTACTTAGGACATGCTTGCATTAGATATCATGTTTTTAGGTCTACTTATGTATGCATCTCATCATATCCATGTTCATCTAGGGATCCATGTTAGATATTAACTACTGCTTCTTTAAAAAATTCTGTTCAAATAGTTATAAATAACTATTTTAAAAAAACTTCCTTTGCATTCATAACCTACATATAGATATCCTGTTTTAGGTACATTATCATTATCTGCATTAGAAACCATGTATCTTAACATTTACTTTAAGCATGTCTATATTTATAGTTTGTGCTAAGTACTCAATTGAACGCCTAGAAAGCATGTGTTAGGCTTAATAATCAAATAAAAATCGAACTCCTGTATCGTCCGTGTAGTTAATAATCTCACTGAAAATCTGTTGCAATAACCAAAAAATGTCTTCTGTATTTTTCTCTAAAAACCTGAAACTGGTTTCCTGTTTAATATCCTATTTTTTTGCATTCTTAGATACAATGCCTATAGGATCTGTATTTTCATCACGTGCCTATTAAAACCAAGTTTACAGACCTGCATCCCACTGATTTTGTAAAATAAGTAATCAACGTATGTTCATACGCCTAGGCAAACCTTAGGCCTAATGTTTGCTACAGTCATAAATCAATTACTTTATACACTGCCTGTTGGTACAAAAAAATGAGTTTTCTAAGAATCAATCCTGCACTCGTTTCTGATACTCGTTAATATTCTCTGTTTGATACTGCTTTTTCTCGTTTTTAAATTCCTGCCTTGCCTTCTGCTGTTTTTAAAAAAAAATTATCCATTCACTTTGCTAAAACCCATTAAAACCTAATGTTTTCACACTTAGACTTCCTGTTTAGGTTCTGAATCAGAGACCTTTATTGTGTTTGAGACGTGCTATTTACGTGCCTTATTTGTGGAGGGATATATGAACCCTATAACTCTTTATGTGTACCCCATATGTGCAAGTCCTAACTATTTTTCTACTTGTCGTTCAGAATTTTATCCTTTGAAACCTAGGGGTTCAACCTAGTACTCACCTTGTAGGATTAGTAGTCCTAAACACCCTCCAGGACTTATATAATAGGAAGGGTAATAGCACGCAATAAGCTTTCGTGACCAACACACGCGTTTTAAATACCTCTACGGGGTGGGAAGAGTAGAATACAAATATGATGACCGGAGCGCTAATACCACGTGTAGCCCCTCATTGAGGATGTGACATGCCGGGCATTGCATTGATGTGATCCGTATTACCTTAAACCTAGGACGATTCTTTTCAAATGTTTTTACTCTAATGTTTCCCAAAACCTTTTAAGATTTTCATACTTGTTCTAAATCCCCCCTTGTATGAACCTTACTTGCTATTTGTTTACTGTCCAAATTCACAAAACTTCTTGGCTGGGACCCACATTTGTGGATCTTGAGGGGTGCCTAACACTCTTCCCTTTGGATAACTTCAAGCCCTTACCCAATCTCTAGTAATGCAAACTAGTTCATGAGTTATCTACTCTAGGTGCCCTAACGCACCACAAAATCGTTAGGTGGCGACTCTTCCTTTAAGGAGTTGTCCAAAAATGTCATAAAATCGATCTCTCCGCACCTGACCCGTGCGAGGAAAAAGGGGCGCGACAGGCGTATGTCCGGATCGGGTTTTGGATAACCCAGAAGTGTTTCGGCGTATAATGTGGAAGTCAGCATTTTTGAAGGATTTCCTAAGTTTGTCTTGAAGCGTATTTCGGTGATGTTGATGTCTGTTTGGGATTCCGAGAATGGGAATAGCTTCGTATGGTGATTCTGGAGTTGGTAGCGCGATCGGAAGTGAATCTGGATGTTCGTAGGTCATTTTGAAGTCATTTGGCTAAAGATAGAAATTTGAAGGTTTTTGAGAAATCCGACTGGAAGTGGAAATTTTGATATCGAGGTCAGAATGCGATTCCAGAAGTTGGAGAAGGTCCGCAATGTTGAATATGACTTGTGTGCAAAATTTGAGTTCAATCGGACGTGATTTGATAGGTTTCGGCATCGGATGTGGAAGTTTAAAATTTCAAAGTTCATAAAGTTTGGATTGGGTGCGATTCGTGGTTTCGACATTGTTTGATGTGATTTGAGGCCTCGAGCAGGTTTGGGGGACGTTATGGGACTGATTCGTGGGATTGGATGGCGTCCCGGGGTCCTCGGGTGTATTTCGGGGTGAATTCAGACCATGTTTTCTCTGTTTTGCTGCTGCTGTTTCTGGTGTATCTGGTGTGCTTCGCGATTGTGGTCCCTTGTGTGCGATCACGAAGAGGAAAATCTTGGGGCTTCTGGTTTGGCTTTCACGAACGCTGGAAAGGGAGTGCGAACGTGGAAGCTTGGTGTGAGGTAACTACGCGAACGCGGGTCTTTGCACGCGAACGCGTAGAAGGAAAGGGAGCTGAGGGCCCAGGGCCGTTTGGCTTATGCGAAAGTGGAGCTGGAGTGCGAACGCAGGGGGATGAGGAGGCTGACCATCAAGAACGCACTATTTGGTGTGCGAATGCGAAGAGTAAGATATTGGGCTTGGATTTCTGGGCTTCGGGAACACGATGGAGCAGGTGTGTTTACGAAGAAGGAGGGGCAGCAGCTTGGGCAGATTGTTTAAAAGCGTGGAGTTAGTTCATTTCACCCATTTTCTCATGGCTTAGACAATTTTTGGAGAGGTTCAAGAGGGGATTTTTGTCATCTATGTCAAGGCAAGTTATTCCAACTCATCTCAAGATAAATACAAGTTATATGCATGGATTAGACATAGATATTGTGGAAAAAAATTGGGAAATCTTGAAGAAAATCTAGAAATTTGTATTTGGATTTTTATCCACGAATTTGAGCATGGAATTTAGAGTAAATTGTATATTTGAGTTAGTAAGACTATGGGTAGGGTATATCTTCAAGAAATTTTGGATTCCGGGCGCGTGGTCCCAAGGGCATTTTGGTCAATTCCTTAAGCGGAGATGGGAGTTTATATAATATGAATTGTTAACGAATATTGGAGTATATTTTCATTGGTTTGCCATTATTTGGATAGTTTTGGGGAGTTGTGCGTCCATTGGAGTCGTCGGAAGGGCTTGGAAGCCGGTTATGGAACTTCAGAGCGAAGTAAGTCTCCTTTCTAACTTTGTGAGGGAGAATTGTCCCCCTTGGTGTATTAATTAAGTATGTGCTATTATCTTCTGGGGCTACGTACGCACGAGGTGACGGGATTCCGTGCGTAGCTACTATAATGCCATGTCCGAGTAGTCTAGGACCCACTAGCATGCCTTACGTGTTGTACCTGAAATCCTGCCTGTAATACTAAACTGCTAATATAATCGAAATCATAATTGAATAACTAAAAAAGAATATATTTCATTTTCTTAATCATCTAGAAAGAGAATTGATTCCTCTGTGGATAATTGTATACCTGGTAAGGTTATATTATGGAATATCATTAAACTTGGAAAATGAGTTTCCATACAAAGATTTAAAAGCTATATTTCATGTTCCTTTAAGAAGAATTTTACCTTTTTCCTGAGAAAAACTGATTTCTTGATAAAAACACGGATTTATTATGCGGATATGTGTACATATGAGCACCTGAGTCGCAGGTATGATTCGCGAGCAGGATAGCCTTATTATTTGTATGTATAACCGCGTCGCATGATCGATTCACGAGCGGGGAAGATAGATGCATCTATGGTTCGAGCCGTTCGACCCGTTCGACCCTCGGCAGTGCACAGTTTATTATTGTTGGTCCGCGCCGTTCGACCCTCGGCATTGCTTGCGCATGATATTTACTGCGTAGTTGCTATGATTTTTTCCTGATTACTAGCCTGGGATTTTAAGTTGTCAGTTGAAATGACAGAGAATTAAAGTTATTAAAAGATTTTGGAAGAAGTTGTTCCTTCCCGTTGATAAATTGTTATTTGATTAAATCTCCCATGTTGATTAATTGTTATTAATATGACGAGGATATAAAGTGTTAAATGTGAATGGAATTGATAATATTTATTCCTGGTTTTTAATAAATTGCCTATGATAATCATGCTTAGTGTCACACTTGAGTATACTAAATTGACCTTTAGCAAGTGTCTAATTTGACCTCTCGTCACTACTTCTCTGAGGTTAGGCGGGCGACTTACTGTGTACACGTTATTTTTGTACTCATGCTACACTTGCTGTGCATTTTATTGCACAGGTACTTTCATAGAAATGTGGAGGATTCGAAGACTTAGGTGAGCTGCATCATACGGAGGCGATCTGCAGCTGACAGAGTCTCCCTCGTACTGTATTTATTTTCATTTTAAATTTTCTTGTCCAATTTGTTTTTCGGACATGCTTTGTGATGATTGTATAAATTCTTAGAAATTGCTCATGTACTTGTGACACCTGATTCTGAGATGTGTTGGGATATATTTTTGCTAAAGTGTAATATTTAAACCATTGTTTTACTTAATAGATTTTTATTTAGTTAATATGTAATAAAGTGAAAGGAAATATTTTTCATAAATGTTTAAACTGAAAATTATTTCGATTAATTAATGATTGGCTTGCCTGACAATGATGTCTGGCGCCATCACGACCTTATGGATTTTGAGTCGTGACACTATGTTAGAGTAAGTGGGTGAGTTGTGAATAATGCGTGGTACTTGTAAGTCAAATCTTGAGGTGAAGATGTTATACTTTTGTTCTGAGTCTATTTTAAGTATTCTTGGTGTGATGAGTTAGGAGAATTGTTTAAAAAGGTCATGTCTATATAAAATGTAGTTTGATTACTCGAGAACGAGCAATGATTTACCTGTGGGGTTTTGATGATAGGCTATAATTTTAGGCGTTTATTACACTCTAATTTACTGCACTATAATTGAGTTTGAGCTTTAATCGCTAGTGTTTTACACTAATTGTGTGTTTTATGCCTTGTAGGAGTGATTCTGAGCTATATAGATGTTATGGAATGAATTCAAGTAATTTGGAGCTTTGAAGTATGAGTAAAATCCCAAGGAATTAAGCCGGGATCGTGTTCGGGGATCAACGGATGATAGTTAAGAACGAACAAAGAATCGAGTAGGCATAATACGCACTGTCTAGTAAACTACACATAACTTTTTGCTCTGAACTCCATTTGGGCTCCATGATATATGGTTGGAAAAATAATTCAAAGGGCTAAAACTTTCATGTTTTACATTTTCCAAATTCCAAACATAACAGGGTAAAAATTGCGCCAAAAATTGTGCAGCCGCGCACTGGCTGCATATTAGGCAGTGGGCTGGGAAAAATCCGCCGTCAATCCGCGGTTGATCCGCGGACGAGCTTCCGAAAAAAATAGCCCAAGGCCAATTTTTTAATTCCAAAGGCGACTAACCTTGACCTATATGAAGCCTAATTCGCCCAGAACCAGAGGAGACTTGTTTTTAGAAAACTTTTTACACAGATTCGACCTAAGGAGGCAAGAACACACTAGGAACAAGACGGAGAATTCTTCTATGAGTTTTTCACTTCTTTCTTCCTATTTCCATTATTGGTTATGAATTCTAATATTGTAGCTATGCATACTATTATGAATAGCTAATTAGTTATCTAGGGTTTTGATGAAACCTCTTGGAGGATGAATTCTTGTTATGTTTTAATATAATTTAACCTTTGAATTTGTCTATTTGTTCAACTATGTACTTATTTCAGTTGATTGAATGACAATCGATTTTCTGTGCCTATTTATTATGTGTTGCTTGAGAAAGGATACATATTTATGTAGTTGTTGAACAACGTCACTCCTAACGTATGTGAGAAATCAATACAGCAGGTTTAAAGGTAGGTTTAGAAATAACAAAGTCTTGATGTGGTCATAATGAGCGGTTAGATAAAGCCAACTAGCGTAGTTCGAGAGAATATGTCTAGTAAATTATTGTAGTTGCTAGAGAGAGAATTACGGCACCTAAAGTGCTCACGATCAGTAGAGAATACATAGGCAAAATTATAGGGAACATAGCGGGAAGGATTCCAACATTTGGGGAAATCATAACTCTAGACCTCCTAAATTTAATCTCCAACCCTTAGTATCTTTAGTTGTTAATTTACTGCTTTAGTTTCTTATTTAATTAGTTAGATATAAGAATCTTAATCTTTATAGCTTAGAAATTTATTCGAGCTTGTCTTCGTAGCGATATTGAACAACTATGGCGAAAGCTTAGCTCTCTGTGGGATTCGATTCCGGACACTTAGACCGGATTATATTTGTAGCGGCCGCTTATCTTTTTTAGAACTAGAGTTGTGCGTGATCAAATTTTGGTGCCATTGCCGAGGAACTAACGGTGTAGATGTAGGTGTACATATTTCTAGGTTGCAAGTTTGAACTTTTATTTTTATTTTTTGTATTTGATTTTTTTAATTTTGTATTACTTGTTGATTTTAAAGACATGTCATCTTATAATTATGAGAGTTTTGATGTCGGTAACTCTACTTTTAATCCTCCTTACGCATATTGTGAAGAAAACCACCCATGGCAAAATTATCAAAATATTCCCGAGAGCGAGTTATGTGCACCAACTCAATCTTATGTGGGGAGAAGTGATTAGGCAGGACATGTCGGTGCTTCACCTATCCGAGAACATGACAAGCAATAGGAAGATGTGGAGGTCATGGATTAAGGTGGTGGGTTGACATGTAGTTGTGAGTTTCTCCTAGGTTTACCAGTAGTACTAGTAATATTCTTGATGTTGGTTGAAAGTTACTTCCTTTTAGTTTGCTATTATATCTGGTACTTAACAATCATGTCCATTGTTTTTGAAAACTGCTACTGTAAATTGTTGCTCCCTGATTGTTACTATTTAATGTTATCTCCCCTTTTACTGGAAATTGTTGCTCCCTGATTGTTTCTATCGGATGCTACCTTTTCTCCTCTTTTTCCTTATCGTCTTTTGTCTCCCTCTTCTTTATTTCTCCCCCCTATTTCTTCTTCTTCTTCTTCTTCTTCTTCTTCTTCTTCTTCTTACCTTTTCTTCCTTCCACATTTCTTGAGCCGAGGGTCTATTGGAAACATCCTCTTTACCTCTCCAGGTAGCGGTTGTTGCACCTTATTTTGCACTAGCCAAGAAAAATTCAACTTGTGGTTCTGTTGTTGATGAAATAGAGTTTCCAGCTAATATTTTAAGGTATACTAAGGTACCTATTTATTGACTAAGTCATATTCTTCATTAGTCTACTAACCGGTGAAATTATGGGTAAGGGTTCTTGTTCTTCTAAGGGAAAGGTGTTAGGCACCCCTTAAAATCTACCTGAGGTAGCTTCATAGGACTTAAACTAAGTTTGGGATCAATTATTTATAAAATACTTTGATTAGTGATAAGGAGTATTGCTTACTGTATACCTAAGAGGAATATATGATAAAAGTAGTGTGAGATCGTAAAGGGTTGCAAGTTTATGAAGAAGTTCATAAGATATAGAGTTTTGAAATTGGTATATAAGATATTCTTTGTTTCTTCTTAAAGTGCACTATCATCCGTTGATCCCCGAACACGATCCCAACTTAATCCTTGGGATTTTACTTAGACTTCAAAGCTCCAGAATAGCTTGAATTCACTCCATAACATCTATATAGATCGGAATTACTCCAACAAGGCATAAAACACACATTTAGTGCAAAACACTAGCGATTAAAGCTCAAACTCAATTAAAGTACAATAAATTAGAGTGTAATAAGCGACTAAAATATGTAATTATAGCCTATCATCAACACCCCACACTTAAACCATTGCTTGTCCTCGAGCAATCAAGCTACACTTTATATAGACACGACCTTTTTAAACATTTCTCCTAATTCATCACACCATGAATATTTAAAAGAGACTAAGAACAAGAGTGTAACATCTTCACCTCAAGATTTGAATCACAAGTACCACGCATTATTTACAACTCACTCACTTACTCTAAGATAGAGGTCAATGACATTACCTTTCCCTCATGAATCAAGTGCCCCCACACAACAAAAGAGAGTAGTTCCATACACAATAAACTTTAAGAACAATTAGGAACTCAAGATAGAAAGAATTCACTCACTCTGAGAAATAACATTCATATGCCACAAAAGATGCACCATAAGCTTACCCATAGTGTACTACTGTACTAACGAGCTCATTCAGTCTAGGATCAAGTAAGACTTTAATTGGTTGTAGTGTAGTCTATGGGACGGGTAGGATACATTTAGATATAATAGTGACTACACCTCCCTTAGCACTTCAATACATACACTTTAACTTAAAAAAACCATACTTATGTAAAACCATAACTCCACCTTCACATCAATGTATATTAACTCCATACTTCTTTAAGCACAATTACAGTAAGAGTAACCACTATAAAGGAATATTTTTCACAACAATACTATTATTTTTTCTTTATTTCTTTTCAATTCAAGTGGCTCTTACTTTTTTAAAACGGTGCACCTTTCTCCTTATTTCATTAGTTCCACTCAAAATCCAAACCAACCTCCACTTTAAATTTTACAAAGTTCATAACAATTCAAGTCCTCATGAGAGATGAAAAGGTTCAAATAGATGGTTAATTCAAACAAATGGGTAAGACTTGTAATGTGATTTCCAAATAAACAGGATTACGGGCTCAAAGGGGTTAACTACGATACATAACAATTAGGTGGATAAAATATATAACTGGTTCCACAAAGAAATGCCTATATCACTTCCAAGACTGAACAAAGCTACTATTTCGCTTTACAAACACGCGGGGCAAGTTCCAGACATCAAATTCAATGAACATAATAACACAAAAACCTCACACACACATGACACATAACTCACTCAGAATTGTACTCATAAAGACACTTTAGTCAAAGCAGTTAAGCAAAGTTAAGATCATACAATTTAAGGTACTTATACTAGAGTCAAAAACTGAGCCTAAGCGTCACAACCAAAGTACTCACTATTCTCAAGGCATAACAAATTCAAAAGATATTGCTTCAATTCAATACATAACACAAGGTTTCCTACTTCTAACAAAATAAGAACTAACTTCACCCGGTTCAAACAAAACTCTTGGAAAAGAACCGCGGCACAAAGAAAAACCAAGGGGGAGTTACTACACTACCTACAAAGAAAATCTTTTTGTCCTTTTTCTTTAGACTTAAATCCCTCAAGAAAACTGTCTAGGAGATCCATCGTCGGGGAAAGTCCAATTTTTCTACTTTTTTTTCGATTTTTCTTAGGAGCTACTAAAATACTACACAACTACGAAAACAAAAAGAAGAAGTTGACATTTTTCTAACACACTATTACTAATAATCTAGAGAAATTATTCCACCCCATACTTAAAAGTGTGCAGTGTCTCCAATGCACAAATAAAGCAAAACAATAATGAGGGTGGACAAGAAATTCCCTGAAAGGCTAAAGGCTGAAGCAATCACGGCTCATGAGGTACTCAGATTTCCCTCAGGCATGGTCCTTTGTGTGGGCACCTCACACTTAGTTCTCACCATCTAGCTCGCTTTTGCACTCTTTCAATCGCTTTTCTTCCTATGCTTATAATACTACAAAATAAAAACAAATACTACAAAAATAATATACTAAAAATAAAAACAAAAGAAAGCAGTAAAGCTGGGTTGCCTTCCAACAAGCGCCTGATTTAACGTCGCGACACGACGTGAATCACTTTTTTCCTCCACCCTGAACCTATGAATTGATCCCCTAATTTGGATTCAAGCGTTCCGTTATGCTCCCAGGGCGGTGAGACAGATTTAGTTGGGCCAAGAAACCAATATCGCATTTTACATTTCTTGGCCTTCGGATGAGGTATGTAATTTTGTCTATCTGGCATGACGAATTCAAGAATGTAAGCACCCCTCTACTTGTCCATTAGCTCCTCCAACGGCTTAGATGACTCGATTTCCATGTCATCATCCAAACACAATGTCAAAAAATGCATGGAATGAGGACCAATATGCCCCAACTCTAGAATTGCATCGATATTTACATCCTATTATGTACCCATACTAGAGTCTTCAAATATAATATTATCTACTTCCTCACATGGCTCGAGAGTGCTTTCCTCAACATGGACTTCATCAGTAAAAGTATGGCCGATAATTGACTCTCCACTTTTAGCTCCTCAATTTGGCGTATAAGCTCCTTTTCAGCTTCACACAACTCAGAACTATTTTGTTGGGAGTTAAACGCAACAACTTTTGCATTCAATTGAGCTTCCAAGTCGTGAATAACAGTGTCAAATTTTTCAATCTCTTGCCCCAATTCAGCTCTTCCTTCTATAAAGTATCTCATCTTCTCAGTAATTTCCTCACGTTGAGCCTCATATATTTTTAACTTTTTAGCTTGTTCCACTAGCCAGGTTTTACTGAAAATCTCCTCTTTTCAAAATTTTTCTCTTGCTGGTACTCGCTCTCTTCATTTGATTCTTCCATATAGGCCTTCATTCTTGTGATTGATTCCCTCATTCTTTTCATATCTTTTTTGAGTTCATCATGTTGCTCTGCTACTTGCCTCAGAATATCCCTAATATATGCATCATGTTCCATGTCCTGCACTTCATTGCCCCTGTCAAACTCACAAACACTATTAGAAAGATCATAATAAGGGCTCAGAGAAGGATGAAAAGAATTAGGACAACCATACTAATGGCCATCTTGACCACCACACATATTACAAATATTCCACTCTAAGGATTGAGATTGTGAGCACAACTCAATCCCGGGAACATTCTGACAAATTTTCCACCAGTGGGGTCCTCCACAATATGGACAAGGATCATCAAAATAAGAATAACCATCGTTCGAATGATTTTTATTCCAAGATGCCATGCTAAAATAAATAAAAATATACTAAGTAAACTATAACAAAAAAAAAAATCATGAATCAATAAAAAAATAAATGTCTAATCTAGAAAATAGCTAATTTCTAAGTCCCCGACAACGACGACAAAAACTTATTGTGGCCAAACTCATACACAAGTATACACGGTCGTCAAGTCATAAGATGACTAAAAGTTGGATGTCGAACCCACGGGGACTTGTGATTAACTATTCACTAAATTAGACTATCCTAAGTATCTAACAAGAATTAAACCTAGAAATATTTGATTCTAAAATAATTAAAATAAGGAATACAAATAATGAACTCTGAACAAAGGAAGAACAACTTTTTATGTTATCAATGTGATGAGAACAATCTAGGGTTATGGGATCTAACAATCTTATTGTATTCTTCGATTGAATACTAACTAATTTGTCTAGCTTATTGGTTGATAGGGTTAATATTTCTCATAACAATCTGTCAAATTCTTACTCGCCTATTCAAGCTAACCTAACGCCTATATGTCTATGGAATTAGAACTAACAAGAACTCATTTATAGTTCATGTAAATCAACCAAGCAAGGAAATTAGGTATATGTCTATCCTAACCGCGAATTCGTTCCGCGATACCCAGGTTCAAGAACTTGCTCTACTCAATCCTATGTGCAATCTAGAATTCCCACTTTCGAGTTCAATTCTAGATTCGTAGATAGTATTCTACTAGTGATCAAGCAATTAAATAATTAAGCGCAAGATTGAATAAATAACCAATATGATAAATCAAGATACCAAAATCAATATCCAAATGACAATAGTCATGAAAGAACCACAATCCTAGAACGTGAAGTTTAGCTCCACATAGGCATAGTAGTAAAACAGCAAATCATACAAATTAACATAAGAATTACTAATTTTGGTGGAAGAAAAGATGAAACCCGGCCTCCAAGGAGGCTTTGTGCTATCTCTAGGTCAAAAGTTTGTCCAAACTTCCAAAAATAACGTTTTTACATGTATTTATACCAAGAAGGGTGGGCCCCAGACGAAAAAACCTTCCCCCACATGAAATAGAAAAATAACTCTGTAACAATTGCACAGACGTGCCGCATGGGGCGACGCGCCACGTGGGTGGTAGTGGACTTTATCAGGAACCTTGCAATTTTGAGACAGGAGCAAAATAGGCAGCCGCGGCGTGCTACGCGACGCAAATCTGGGAATTTGAAAAAATATAAAACAAGAAAGTTTTAGACCTTTAAAATATCTTTCCAACGATATATTGTGGAGCCCAAATAGATTTCTGACCAAAAGGTTATGTGCATTTTACTGGACAATGCGCAGTATGCCTGCTCGATTATTGGTTTCGTTCTTAAAGTGCACTATTATCCGTTGATCCCCAAAAACGATCCCAACTTAATAATTTAGCTTTTACTCATACTTCAAAGCTCCAGAATAACTTGAATTCATTCCATAACATCTACATAGATTGGAACCACTCCAATAAAGCATAAAACACACATTTAGTGCAAAACACTAGCGATTAAAGCTCAAACTCAATTAAAGTGCAGAAATTTGAGTATAATAAGCGATTAAAATACGGAATTATAGCCTATAATCAATAGTTTCAAGTATCTTAGGTCTATAATCCAAGGCAACGAGGAGATTGGCAGGGATGTAACTCACCGCTGTCACGCCCCCCTTTTTCTCGCGAAATCAGGGTTTCGATATTCGACAACTCCTTTCCTTTTGGGAAAGGGGGTATGGAAATTGAAGAGTCTCCACCTAACGGATTTAAGGTGCGTTAGGGAACCTAATGCAAGTAACTCATGAAACCAGTCTACATTACCAGAGATTGGGTAAGGGCTTGAAATTACCTCGAGGGGAAGGTGTTAGGCACCCCTCGAGGTCCACAACGGTGGGTCCCGACCAAACTCATTTTTGGTGAATTAGTCATTAAGCAAATAAAGCAGTTTAAGCGCACATATGAAATATAAAAAAAAGAAATGGGAATAAATGAGTCCTAGTTTTATTAGCCTATAGGATCACATCTGTGTAATACTCGGTAAACCTTCCTCAACTAGAGGGGTTACACGTAGAATTAGCGCACAGAGAATCATATCTTTTACTACTCAATTACCCTCCCCTTGGCGGTTACATAAACGATTCTAATTAAACGTGCTCTAGGCGTACATTACCTGTCCCTTTTCTTATGGCCCTGGAGATGTTTAAGACCTCTAATTAAGGTGGTTCTAGACTCTCCTAAAGTACTTAAAAGGAGAAAATCTAAGCGACAAGAAAGAACAAATAGGACATTCACGTAAGGAACAATTAAAGGCTCACTTTTACATCTTCAAGTATGCAGACAATAACACGTCTTAAACAGCAGGATTTCAGACATTTCAAAGTCCTAAAACAGGATATCTATGTGAGCATGAAAACAAACTGTATACAATATCTATTAAAGTGAGGCACTGGAGACCTAATTAGTTTGCCTACTGATTTTAGGACTTGCTGAATCTGGACAATTCACAAATAATTAAGCAAAGCACAATTTTACCATTTTTACAAGAGTTTAATTACCCTACAGGATTGCTTAGGTGTAAATCTGGGATGTCCTATAAATATGATATCTAATTATTATCAGAGTCTTAGTACTAACAAGCGATTCTAAACAGACAGTTGAGTTTGTTATGTCCTATAGGCATGCTGTCTAGGTGTTGAATATTACAGAACTGGTTTTATACACATTTATCTCTATAACATGATATCTAGGTGTTGGGATTGCTTTTAAACACTCTTATAGACAGGATAGTTGCTGATTTTATACGATGCATGCGTGGTATTAAAGCGAATGCAGTAGAAGTCCTAAAGCATGGTTTCTAATGCACATAGGAGAATGAACGTCTTTTGTTATATAGTAACAGTAGTAGCTTAGTAACAGAATTCCTAGGTGGACATGGTTATGTAGAAATTTAGAAAGTAGAATTTCATAACAACTGTCATAATGCACCTACTACATGTTTTTTTAATATGCCAAACAACACTAAGAGCATGGATTCTAATGCAAGAAAATAAACCTAAGAACATGATTTCTAATGCAAGCAATAGTCATTATAATCCCAAGGGCATGATTTCTACCCCGTTTCCAACAAAAATTATATAAGAATCCCTTCCCGTTTTACTAATTTCCCCAATATCTGTTTACAAGGATTATTATTACAGACCATGTAACAAATGAATTACAAAATGAACAGAGCTATGCTATAAGGAGCCTGAATAGGCCCAAAGTAAACCTGGAGAACCAGGCCTTCAACCAAGTCCAAAGTACCATATCTCATAGTGTCCAAGAAGGAGTATCCTGGTGCATCAGTGTTCCCAAGGGCCTTAGGGACCCTGGGCAGTGCTCGCACCAAGATCCTTTTAAAAGAAGTAGTCTTTGTGCAGTGTGGAAGGGCCAGCCCCAGTGTGCCAGACTTTGGAGGAATCTCATAGATTCCTAGGCAGTACACACACTGGAGGGGCAGGATAATAACTATTCTAAGAGCAGGAATGAGAGTTCTTGGCATAGTTATCATACCTTTAGGAACATAGTATAGAAGTAAAATCTTTAGGAGTGAAAATACTTTAGGAGTAGCAATAGTTTAAAAAACATGGTAGGAGTGAAAAACATGTTGAAAACATTCTGAGGGAAGGAAGGTTCAACAAACAAGAACATAGTCACAAAGCATCACATTGCCTTGATTCAACTTCATCTTGTTAATTAGTTCTAGGTGAACAAACAATTACACAAAAGGGAGCAAGGGGTTTGGAACATAGGACGTTTGAAACAGAAGCACATAAGAAGAAGGGTGAAAGCAGTCATGCCAGTTAATAGGGAAACAGAGCTGGCATGAATTAACTAGGGCATATTGATTTAAGGTCTAAACATGAATCACTCAAATCTTACAATCATACATAGTGATAGGATAAGCATGCTACTTAAGACAAGATACAAGAGACAAGAAGGCACATGATTTAAGCACTGCAATAAACATGTTGGTTAAACACAGTGAGACATAGGTCTGGATACAGAGGTAGTCATGTTGAGTAATACAGAAAGAGCCACAGAAATTCAATCACACAAAGTAGCCATACTAGTTGGGGTTACAGGACAGGGAAGACACAAAGTAAACAAACTGTTTAAAGACCATATTGAATACTCAAGCAGAAGAGACATGCTAATTAAAACAATGAACAAGAGAGGGTGAAACTTAAGCATATTGATCAAAGCAGCAAACAAGAAAGAACATAGAATTAAGTACATAAGCAATTAAACTAGTGTAGAAAGAGACATGTATTTAACAGCTATGGAGCAACAATGAGCACATAGGTTTAAACTTCAAATTAGAAGGGATGGCATTAGGAGCAGAAACATACCAGTTAAGGTAGCAAAACAGAAAGTAAAGTAGGTAGAATTCCACAGTCTAGCCTTGGCTTTCAGCCGGCTAGACAAGCAATGAGCACAAGTAGTCGAGAGAGAGATGAGAGAAAGTTTTTATGTGTGTGTGTATATTTTTGAACTATTGTTCGTCTTTGTAGAAGTAAAATAGAGTGTATATATAGTACTTAGGAGGTAGAACAAATAAGGTAAAGAGAATCGGAAGTCAGTCAATTAAGGGCAATAAAATAATCACATGATCAATTCACATAAGGGAGTCCGGAATAGACCCCTTAATTTGGGGTAATCAATTAATGGTCACAAAAGGGGAGCTAATTAAGGCAAAGAATCCAAATCATACTAAATAGGGAATCAGTAAAAATCCCAAAATCATTCGGACGACTAATTAAGGCAAGTGTGACCAATTAAAGTTACAAGTAAGGAAACAAATAAGATCTGTGCATACAGATTTTAACAAGGAAAAATAATAGGAAATAATCAGTAAGAATCTTCAAAAGAATACTAATTTTACCAAAAGAATCACTCAGGTTCCATAAATAGAAAATGAATGAGTAAAACTTCACAAAAATATCGGGTTTCACAAGAAATGTTGGTTCGAACCCTAACAGAGATCAATTAGGGCAAAACCCCAAAGAATACTGGGTTTTAATAGGGAAAACATTTTAGTCCAAAAAATGGAGTAAACTAGCGCGACTGGTATCACAGAAATACCCAGAGTAACAAAACAAAGTTGAAGAAATCAGTATATCACAAAATCGAGTAGGGTTTGAATATTCATGCGAAAAATAGTCAAGATGATGAAGGAGTAATTAATTAAACACTGAGAAGTTTAGAAAAATCCTCGAAGAACAGTCTGAGATGAACCTTAGTTTAGAAAGAGTGATAAAAATCGAAAATAATTAATTAAAACAAGAGATTTTTTGAGGAAAACCCTTAATAATACTCAAATCATCTCAGATCTATAAAGATGTGAGAAGAATCGACAGTCTCGAATTAGGGTTTTCAGAAAATAGCAGAAGTAAGGAGAATCGGTCAAAAGACCCATGGATTAGTAAATAAAACAAGGAGGAATCTTTACTTACAAACGAGAAATGGCCTGAGACAGGCAAGTTTCAAACCAGAACCAGTTGGGTTTCCTTGAGATCTTCTCAAGGACCCATGAAATCGAAGAGCCATGCAGTGTAGGAGACCAGGGGTGGTCGGAGAATCACAGGAGCACCATAGAAGGGTGGTCTTCGCTGGTGATGACGATTAGGGTTAGGGTTAGGTTGAGAGAGAATTGAGAGATGAGGGGAGACGATGACAACAGTCTGGAAGAAATGAAGAGGGTTTGGGTGAGTTAGGGGTTAATTAAGGTAAGGGTCATCGTGGACCGTTGATAAAAAATGATCAATGGCCACGATTGAACGAGGCTATTGGGTCGGGGTATGCAGATTGGGCCTAAGGGGTTTGGGATAACCGTTTGGGTTAACATTAAGGGGTTTTGGGCTGGCTTTAAAGAGGCCAGGTCTGAAAAATAAAAGGGTATTTGTTAAATACCCAAACAATTGATAAAAAATATTTTATAAAATAATTAATATATTATAAAAAAAAAAAATTATGCATAGCAATGCTTTAAAATAATTACTCAACATTTTAAAAATACGATGAGCTATTTTCTGGTAAGATAATGTAATAATGCATGCATGAGATATAATTGCAAAGTTATTGCAATTGTAATCCAAAAAATGTAAACGTGGCTACTTCTGCAATAATTTAAGCTTAATATGAATATAGACAACAAAATTAAACCATGAAATTTTATAAAGTCATTTGTGATGCAATTTGTAATTATTTATGTAAATAAAATACTGGGTAAATTAATTAAAAATTCATAAAAATGTAGAAATTATGGAAAAATGTCAATTGATTCAAATGCATAGTTTTGAAGGTATATATGTATTTGAAAAAATATTATAGGAAAAAAATGGGTATGAACAACTGCCCCTCTTTACCCGGGAAGGATGAAAGAGTTGTCGGGTAAAGATATGATGGCCAATTTTGACCGAGCGAGATGATTTGAGAAATTTAGGTCGCACTATGGTTCCTGAGCTGCCTACATATCCCTGGTTTTACATGAATCAGGCCATGTGTAGTTCTGGATTCATCGGCGAAATATACCGATGAAGTCATCACAAGAACAGATACGAGATTTTGGCATAGGTGAAAAGTTGGTTATGGTGAGCAGTCAGGTTTGAGGTGATTTGAAGGAACTAGAGCGGGATTGCTCCTGTTGGGGTAGCGGTTTCTTATCGGATCACCTGCAAGCAAAGATGTATTACGGGCATATATTTGTACATAAATTTAAGCATGATGCAAATTTCCTTCGGACCATGAAAAATCGTCTTTGGACGGTTGGGGATGACGTCCTTACACCATGATGTCCTGGGCCATGGATTTTTCAGCAAGAGATTCACAGACCATGAGATGATTTCCCCGGGCCATGAAAATGGTGCCTCCGAACCATGACGTCTTTGACTAATGATATGCAAATTTGAGAGATCCTCAGGCCATGACGTGGTGTCTTCTGGTTATGAGGATGATGCCTTCAGACTATGACGCCTTCAGGCAAATTGGAAATATTTCAACCCATAAATGCAAAGGTATGATGCTAACAGCGACAAGACAAAACTTAGTCTTGTGTGGAGTTGAGGGTAGAGCTTAGCCCGAGAGAATAGAATAATGCAAGAGAGACAGTGCTTAGTCTCGTGCGAGAATTTGAGACAGTGCTTAGTCTCATGCAAAGAGAAGGCAATGCTTAGCCTCATGAAAATAGGGAGGCAGGGCTTAGCCTCGTGCAAGATTTTGGACAGGGCTTAGTCCCATGCAGAGAGAATGCAATGCTTAGCCTTATGCAAATATGGAGGCAGTGCTTAGCCTCATGCAAGATTGAGACAGAGCTTAGTCTCATGCAAAGGGAAGGCAACACTTAGCCTTATGCAAATATGGAGGCAGTGCTTAGCCTCATGCAAGATTGAGACAGAGCTTAGTCTCATGCAAAGGGAAGGCAACACTTAGCCTTATGCAAATATGGAGGCAGGGCCTAGCCTCATGCAAGATTTGGGACAGGGCTTAATTCCATGCAAAAAGAACAATTTAAGGATAGCAGAGTATTTCTTAGCTGGAAGTGGATTCAGTATCGTTATTGTTATGAAGGTTGTGATTTCGAGGCGTGCATATTTCCTTGTTCTTGCATTCAAAGAAAAATCGTGATTTCTGTAAGGGGGAGGTTGGTTCGTGCCTCCGTCGGCTTGTTTGACTTGCTTTGCTTGGTCTGAAGATCCTGTTCAAATCATTGGGGGTAGCATTTGCTAAACAAAGTTATTTCAAAAACAAGCATGCGTAGTTTTCAAAGTCATAGTAAAAGATATGTTTTTTAGAAAATTGGTTAGATGAACCAGTGACTGTGACACGATCCGAGACATTTCGACTTCTCTTGCAGTAGAATTTTGAGGGTCCTCCTCAAAATTCTGCCCCAGTTAGACGGACAAACATTTCTGACTGCTGCATATGCTGCAATCGCTGAACTTGCTTCAGAATTTTGAGGGTCCTCCTCAAAATTCTGCCCCAGTTTCTGATGATGGGGAAAGTGGAAGTTTTATTAAATTGTGACCGAACCCACAAGACTGCCTACGTATCCCCTCTTAAATGGGAATCAGGTCGACTGTAGTTCAATTTACATAATTTGCAGAAACATAAAGAATTACACATAATATCGCTTGACTGCATATGAATTGATTGGTTTTAGCCGTACTTCTCCGTCAATTTCTGCGAGTATGATGGCTCCCCCTATCAATACTCTGTGAATCATGTAAGGACCTTTCCAGTTGGGAGAGAATTTCCCTTTGGCTTCATCCTGATGCGGGAACATCTTCTTCAACACCAGCTGCCCTTGTGTGAACTGTCTCGGCTTGACTCTTTTGTTGAAGGCTCTGGACATCCTGTTTTGATAAAGCTGTCTGTGACATACCACATTCATCATTTTTTCGTCTATGAGGGCTAGCTGCTCATAACGGCTCTTTATCCATTATGCGTCGCTGAGCTCAACTTCTTGTATGATCCTTAAGGAAGGAATCTCTACTTCGGTGGGTATAACGACTTCAATACAATAAACCAACAAATAGGGTGTTTCCCCAGTTGATGTGCGGACTGTGGTACGGTATCCCAGTGAGGCGAATGGTAGTTTCTCGTGCCACTGTTTGTGATTCTCTACCATTTTAATTAATATCTTCTTGATATTTTTGTTGGTGGCTTCTACGACTCCATTCATTTGAGGTCTGTATGCTGTGGAATTCCTGTGCTTGATTTTGAAAGTCTCGCACATGGTTTTCATCAGACCACTATTGAGATTGGCAGCATTGTCAGTGATGATGGATTCTGGAACTCTGAACCGACAAACAATCCGGTCGCGGACAAAATCTGCCACAACCTTCTTAGTCACTGCTTTGTAAGATGCTGCTTCGACCCATTTGGTGAAGTAATCAATAGCTACCAAGATGAACCGATGCCCATTTGAGGCACCAATGACATCCATTCCCCAGGCGGCGAATGGCCAAGGTGAGATTGTTGCATTGAGCTCATTCGGTGGCGCTTTTATCATATCTGCATGCACTTGACATTGGTAGCATTTTTGAACATATCGGATGCAATATGTCTCCATGGCCATCCAGAAATAGCTAGCTCTGAGTATCTTTTTATCCAAGACAAAGCAATTCATATGCGGGCCACAGGTTCCGGCATGTATCTCCTCAAGAAGCTTTGAAGCTTCCTTCGCATCGACGCACCTCAATAATCCCAAATCCGGAGTTCTTCCATATAGGGTTCCTCCGCTGTGGGAGAAATTGTTGGACAACCTCCAAAGCGTGCGTTTCTGAATATGGTTTGCATGCTCCGGGTATTCTCCTTTTGTCAGATACCTTTTGATATCGTGGAACCAGGGCTTCCCATCTGTTTCCTCTTCAACATATGCACAATATTCCGGCTAACTATAAATCCTTACTGGGATAGGATCAATGAAGTTCTTGTCTGGATGTTGTATCATTGATGACAAAGTAGCCAACGCATCGGCAAACTCATTCTGAATTTTAGGAACATGTCGAAACTCTATCTTTGTGAACCTTTTTCCTCAATTCCTTCACATGGTGCAGATATGGTAATATCTTGGAATTCTTGGTTGCCCATTCTCCTTGTACCTGGTGCACAAGAAAATCTAAATCACCGATCACCAGCAGCTCCTGAATGGTCATGTCAACAGCCATGTTGAGTCCTAATATGAAAGCCTCATTTTCCGCCATGTTGTTGGTGCAGGGGAATCTGAGTTTCGTAGATACCGGATAGTGCTGAACAGTTTTTGATACCAAAACGGCTCCAATGTCGACTCCTTTGAAATTCGCCGCTTCATCAAATAACATTCTCCAACCGTCATATGACTCAGCAATGTCTTCTCCCACGAATAGTACCTCTTCATCGGAAAAATACGTTTTCAGGGGTTCGTATTCTCCTTCCACAGGGTTTTCAGCAAGATGATCTGCCAGTGCCTGTCTTTTAATTACTTTCTGAGTTACATAAACAATGTCAAACTCACTCAACAAGATTTGCCACTTAGTCAGCTTGCCAGTGGGCATAGTAGATGGCATGTTCGTTTCTCCCTGTCTCGTCGTGCTGCCCCAGAACGCATCCTCAAGCTCCCTCTAGTACTGCAAGGTAGAGTGGAAATGGTCTACCTGGCTCTGGCAGGACCAAGACTGGTGGTGTTGATAAGAACTCCTTGATCTTGTCAAAAGCCTTTTGACAATCTTAAGTCCAACTAGTTGCAGCATCCTTCTTTAACATCTTGAAAATTGGCGCACATATAAATGTGGATTGAGCTATGAATCGGCTGATGTAGTTTAGCCTTCCCAGAAAACTCATTACATCTTTTTTACTCTTTGGCGGTGATAGCTCTTGGATGGCTTTGACTTTTGACGGATCTAATTCCATCCCTTGACGGCTGACCGATGAATCCCAATAACTTCCTGACAGGAACCCCGAATGCACATTTTGCGGGGTTTAACTTCAGGTTGTACTTCCGCAGTCTGTCGAAGAATTTCCTCAAGTATGCTATATGATCCGTGGCCTTAATGGATTTAATGATGATATCGTCCACATATACCTCAATCTCTTTATGTATCATGTCAGGAAAGATAGTAGTCATGGTCCTCATGTAGGTGGCCCCAACGTTCTTTAGGCAGAATGTCATCATCTTTTAACAGTACACCCCCAGGGTGTAATGAAAGTGTTTTTTTCAGCGTCTTCCTCGTCCACCCAAATCTGATGGTAACCGGCGAAATAATCTACAAAGGAACGGAGTTCATGTCTGGCACAACTGTCTATTAAAATGTGTATGTTTGGAAGTGGTAAATCATCCTTTGGGCTGGCTCTGTTGAGATCTCGATAATCGACACAAATTCTAACCTTCCCATCCTTCTTCGGAACTGGCACTATGTTGGCTAACCAAGTTAGGTATTCAACCACCCTGAGGACCTTGGCCTTGATTTTCTTGGTGACCTCCTCTTTGATTTTCAGACTCATATCAGGCTTGAATTTCCTGAGTTTCTACTTTACTGGCGGATACATTGGGTTTGTGGGCGGCTTGTGAGCCACAATAGATGTACTTAACTCGGTCATACTCTTTCAGGAACTGTATGTACTCTTCTTTTTCTAATGGTGATAAGTGAATGCTGATGCGGGTCTCCTTGAAAGTTTTGGAATCTCCTAAGTTGATTATCTCAGTTTCGTCCAAGTTGGACTTGGGATTGTTCTCAAAATCCTCTAATTCCCTGATGATTTCCTGGGGTATGACATCCTCTTCTTCTGAATCACTATCCTTTTGTTGCGTTGCCTCATTATATGTCACAATTGCCGGTTCATCAAAATAGGAAATAGTAATGTTGTATAGATAAAGATATGAGAGAGAAGTGGTAAAGGTAAACATCAAGTCATTGAAAGTATCAAACAAATGCAATTTTCAATAATTTAAACAACGTTTTGGATTATTGGAAATATTATTTAAAACAAAATGTCAAAAGGGAAATCATTTTTTTAGAAAGCAAAATAAATAATGTTGTTCAGCCTTGCTATCCCGGGATTCGTCGGGCCCTGGATGGTCTGACAGTCCAATTCTTGAGGAATGATCCTCTCTCCACAGCTCGAATGGTAGGCCTTCCTCTTCCTCTTCCTCAAAAATTACACAGCAATCCATGTCATCATCTTCCAGGAACAGGTTCCTCAAGGCGGCCAATGCTTCTTCCTCCTCTGATCCCTATATGATGTCGGTCTGTCAGGAAGTCTGACTCAAGTGCGGTACAGGTTGCTCAAGTGGATAGTAAGGACCACGCCACAGTGGGGACCAATCATTGTATTCCTGCCAGGTGTACTGGTACTCTAGCCCAAAGGTTGTACCATGACGTTTCAACTGTATTGGCTTGGAGATACCCTGAAGGTTTTTGCCAAGACCCTTTCCGGGTTCATATCCTCTCCACGCTAGTATACTTTCTATCTTGCTACTCCACCACTTATCTTTCTCGATCGCGTTGACCCTATCGATATGATGATAAGTCTTTCCACCTAGGTTCGTTCTATTTTCAACCACCGGGATGGTCTGACGGGTGTAAATAGGGTTGCTCCCATCTCTATGGATAATCACTTCTTGATGGTTCCACTCGAACTTCACTTCCTGATGCAAAGTTGACGCTACAGCCCCAGCGGCATGTATCCATGGTCGTCCCAACAACAGATTGTATGATGCTGATATATCCAGCACATGGAACTCGACATCGAACCATGTAGGCCCCATCTGTAGACGAATATTGATCTCTCCGATGGTAGCTCTCTGAGACCCGTCAAATGCCTTCACATTCATAGTCCTTTCTCGTATTTCATACAGGTCTTTGCCTAACCTCTTCAGTGTTATCAATGGGCAAATATTGAGACTGGATCCCACATCTATAAGAACTCTGGCAATGAAATTGTCCTCACATTGCATGGTAATGTGCAGTGCCCTGTTATGATTCAAACCCTCGGGTGGCATCTCATCCTCGTGGAAGGTGATTTTGACTTTCCATCACTTGTCCTACCATATTGGCCATTTCTCCGCCAGTGATGTTGTTAGGTACATATGCCTCACTTAACACCTTTAAGAGAGCATTCTTGTGCACTTTTGAATTCTGTAGCAGTGACAAGATAGATATCTGAGCAGGAGTCTTGTTCAAATGATCGGTGACTGAATACTCCTTTGCTTGCACTTTTCTCCAAAGGTCATCCGAGCCTGTTTCAATAACGGGTGGTCTGTTAGAAGCATGTTTACTGGATTCTCCCAAATGCTCTGGTGTATAGACTCTTCTTGTTCCGGTCATTCCTTGCGCAACACCGAATTCTTCTATTTTGTTTTTTCCTTTTCTTCTAGCTTCGGCCACATAATCCCAGGGTATAGCCTTGGTGTTGAAAGGCGGCGTGGTTGACACTGTCACTATGAAAGGTGTGGTTACTTCCACTTCGAATGGAACATGCACAGCTGCGGGGGGTGCTATCTCAACTTCAAATGGAACTGATGCATCTATATCAACCTCCACTGGTGGCTGTATTTGTACTACAATAGGATTGAGCGTGACTGCGGGTTTCTTAGTATTGTCACCCTCTTTGATAAGTCCAATTGATCCCTCGAGATCCCATTCCTCATCGGTCTCTATCACATTGATACCTTCACCCTTATGATTTGGGAGGGGGTTGTTGCAGACATTGGGTGTAGCTTCTTTGGCCTGAATGACCTTATTATCAATCAAGGTCCGGATCTTATCCTTAAGTGTTCGGCACTCATCAATGGTGTGCCCTTTCATGCCAGAATGATATGCACATATCTTATTTGGGTTGAATCATTGGGATGGATTCTCCACAGTCACAGCAGGGATAAGAGTGACGTAACCAGCAGCCTTCAGCCTTTCATACAACTTGTCAAGGGGTTCGACAATGGCAGTGTATTGTTTAGGTGGTCTGTGGTGAAAGTTAGGCCGAGGTCTTGGGTAGTTTAGGCGAGTTGGAGGTGACTGAAAGTGAGAGGGTTGGGAATTATATGTGTTATAAGCAGTGGTTGGTTGGGAATATCTGAGAGGTGATGGTTAATATATGGGTGGAGGTGCTTGGTATGTAAGTTGGAGGTTTGATATACAAGTGGAGTTTTGGGTCCTTGGGTGACCATTACTGTTCCTACATCTTTCTTCTTCGATATACCCCCTGACTGCAATGCTTTGTTTATGGCCTGCAATGCCTCAAAGTTTTTCACCATAACGCTTTTAATGACCTCTTCAATCCTTTCTCCGAGTTTGGTGATATCAGAGAATTTATGGTTCTCAATAACCATCAATCTTTCATAGTATTGCGGTTCATGTGATCTAACGAAGAACTTGTTCATATGTTCCTCGTCCAATGTCGGCCTAACTTTGGCTGCTTCTGACCTCCAATGAGTGGCATACTCGCGGAAGGTCTCAGTGGGCTTCTTCTTTATGTTCTGAATGTAGAAGACATCCGGAGCATTTTGTGTGTGAAACTTGAATCCGTCCATGAAGTCAGACGCCATACTCACCCAGTTGGCCCACTTCTTAGGATCCTGGCTGATGTACCAAGATAAATCATCTCCTGTAAGACTCCTCATAAAAATCTTCATTCGGATCTTTTCATCCTTTAGGACCCCTACAAGCTTGTCACAATAAGTCCTCAGATGAACCCTGGGATCACCTGTTCCATCAAACATTTTGAACTTGGGAGGTTTGTAACTCTCCGACAGTTCCACATCTAGTTGTATGCATAGGTCTTCATAATTCAGACCTTCTATCCCTTTGTCTTTTTCGACGCCTTGAATCCGACTTGTCAACTTCTTGAGATCTTCAGCCAGGTTCTTAATGAGCATATCCTTCTCAGTGGATTCTGGTGTATAGGATACGGGCTGAGTGGAGTGAGGTATAGTTTCCACATATATGGGGTGGTTTTGGTGACCGGGAGTTTGGGTATAATGGTGATCATTGGAGTTCTGGGGTTCGAGAATTATTTGTGGGGCATTTTATGGAGTATGGTAGGTGTTTTGCTGATATTGTGGAGGGATCATTTGATTCTGTGGAGGGGTTGTGTAATGGTGAGGTGCAGGAGGATTTTGTAGGTGCTTGTTGGGTGTGTTTTGCGGTGGTGCGGGGTTCTGATTGTTTGAATGGTTGACATATGGGATATTGATTGTGAGAGATAGGTTTGCTAAGCTCCGGACGTGCTCGAGATCACCCTGGAGTTCTAGTATTTTCTGCTCAAGTCGTGATACTATCATTTGGGTCCTGAGTACTTCGGCCATCAGAAGCTTCTGCATGTTCAACATGTGTGTTGTTGTCTCTTTTGGTGCTATTCAAATCATCCATCTTTGCTTTCCCTTTGCCTTTTGGTGGACTTGGAAGAGGAGAAGGTGGAGGGCCCCTGGATCTAGTATGATAAGTTGATGATGCCAGTATGCATGAACTAACCTTTGGGGAATGGGAATAATCAAAAGAAAGAAAGAAAAACAAAAGGTAGACAAGTTAGTAAGAGTTCTGAAAAAAGTATTTGTGATGTTTAAACACATATTGTGGAATGTAAATTCGTGTCCTATTTTGGGATCCTCATTGTGCCCAACGTAGACCTAGCGATAAGTTGTTTTGGAGAACTTAGATGCCAATAAATGCCTCATTTCATTAGTATAAAAAAACATATGAATCCCAAAACGAAACTAGGATAATAAAAGATAAGTCACTACTGGCACTTGCCTTATTACATTTGGAGAAGCAAATAAATCTAATCTACTTGGTCCCAGAAGGACCTTCCCCAGGCTTGATATTTCTGAATCCATCAATCAGGTCCCCATGTTCGCGCATGCCCAACAACAGGTATACTCTTGCTAGATGTCCTCCCTCGCCTCCTTCAGCATTCTGGCAGTCGGTGATTCTTTTCCTTGTCTTTTCTCCCAGCTCCATCAAGCCCTGCTCCAGATTTCTACCCTTTCATTGGAGGTGATAGACATTTCCCTCCATTCCTTTATTAATCGCTTGTCTATCTCGTGTATCTCTTGATGTTTGGCCTCAGAGTCATGAATCCTCTTGCGCAACTTGTTGTACTTTACTTGGGTTTCTGCCTCTTCGTCTATGACCCTGTTTCGCCGGATAAAAGGGTGCATGTCCCGCATGATACATGTCCGGCTCGATGGTGTCTTTTTCTACAATAATCTTTGAGTGCCACATATGCTGAGCTTGACACTTGTAAGGGATGTCGTCATCCTGAAAATTTTCCCGGAAATGACTTATCTTTGCGACCCGCGGTATGATCTGCTTCCTGCCTGCCTACCTCATAACCCTGATGGGAACATAAGGGTATATTCCCCTTAAACCGATCAACACTAAGTGAGGAGCGTCCCTTGACCTGATGATGAACTCTTCAGTAGGGAACCGTTCAATCATCCACTAAACCTGATCCTCAGTCAAATTGTCAAAGAACTCCACCCATTCCTTAACACTCTCTAGTTGAGCAAACCTGTCCGGAATATTAGTCATCTGTTTAGGGTGATGGAAGGCAATATGGTCATTCCACGCCCTTTGTGGAAACTCCTAGCGATATTGACCCTTTTGGAGATGCTCCATTAACCACAACTGCAACAGCAAATTGCAGCCCTCAAAATGTTTGGACCCTTTCTGGCAGTGGTCCAAAGCCCGGTAGATATCAACTATAATCATAGGGACTATGGGGAGTGTTTGTCCCTCGATTCCTTCCATTAGAATCTTGGTGACCATAGCCAATCTAGTGTGAAATTTTTCCCTTTTCGTTGGGAACACTATCATACCCAAGAAGCAAACAATGAATACGAAAACCCTGCGGTGAATATGTCCCAAAGAAGTGATGGAAAAATCATCATGGAAAATACGTTAGGACTTTCTATGACCGTATCTCTCATACAAGTAGTCAAATGGTACATAAGATTTCTTTAAGCACTGCAAATCGGCGTTCTTTTTCAGACCCATCATTTTTAGAAATCCCCTACTAGTGCAATTTTCTGGTACCAATAACCCAGGGCTGTCCCAAGGTAGCCCAGCAAATCCTCCCGATTTCTTCTAGGAACGGGGTTATTTCTATATCCCCGAAGCGAAACACTGATTTTTCACGATCCCAGAACATGGTTGTAGCTTCTATCAACATGTATTTGGATGGATGTCTAACAGAGAAGACAAATTTCCCAGGACCTTCTTCACATGTTATTTTTCACTTGAGGAAAAATCTTCGCACCAATCTAGTAGGAGTGGTGGTATATTTAATACCATGCCGAACCTGGGGACCTCGTGCCTCATTTTCTGCAAAAAAAATAAGGTTAGGCCCTTCCCTCCTCCAGATTCAACTATTTATATATCCATGATTAGTATATTGGCATTTAGTTCTCCAAAATTAATGCACAAAACGTGGTTGCGTCCGTTGGGATTATGGAAACCCCGGTGGAATTTTGGATAAGGTTTGTCTTAAAGGGTTATTATGTGGACAACATACTAACCCAGCTAGGTTTGACCATGATGCATGTACAGTTATAATATGAGTAAGGTTGCTATGGGGGTCTAGACTGGTACCCTCAAGCGGACAAATTGAGGGGGAAAGGCACGAAACCGTCGATTGCACCGCTGATCGACTAGTTTTACCGCAAATAAGCCTTTCCGAATTTAAAGGGTGATATATAGGAAGAGCGCAACCACTCATCAAGCGTTGCTAAAGGATTGACTACGCACGAGTGGAATATGATGTTGAGCATGATTTATGCAGCAATAAATAGCATGTTGTAACATATTTTCATGTTAGGAAAAAAATAAATACGGTATTTAATAATTGAAAGACGTTTAAGAAAGGAAAACAAAGAAATAAGTCAGTTTATGCAGTAAAGAAAATCATAAATGCTCAAAACGGGAAATTAAATTCACATAAGGGGAAAGGGAAAGGGTGTGCACGTATTAACAAAAGAAGCATGCTTAAGACTAATTTACAAAAAGAAAGTTTATTATGGTAAAAGCCTGAAATCCCCAGCAGAGTCGCCATGCTGTCGCGCCCCCTTTTTCTCATTAAATCAGGGTTTCGACATTCGACAACTCCTTTCCTTTTGGGAAAGGGGGTATGGAAATTGACGAGTCACCACCTAACGAATTTAAGGTGCGTTAGGTTACCTAATGCAAGTAACTCATGAAACCAGTCTACATTACCAGAGATTGGGTAAGGGCTTGAAATTACCTCGAGGGGAAGGTGTTAGGCACCCCTCGAGGTCCACAACGGTGGGTCCCGGCCAAACTCATTTTTGGTGAATTAGTCATTAAGAAAATAAAGCAGTTTAAGCGCATATATGGAATATAAAAAAGACATGGGAATAAATGGGTCCTAGGTTTATTAGCTTATAGGATGACATCTGTGCAATACTCGGTAAACCTTCCTCAACTAGAGAGGTTACACGTAGCATTAGCGCACAGGGCATCATATCCTTTACTACCCAATTACCCTCCCCTTGGCGGTTACATAAACGATTCTAATTAAACGTGCTCTAGGCATGAACTACCCGTCCCTTTTCTTATGGCTCTGGAGGTGTTTAAGACCTCTAATTAAGGTGGTCCTAGACTCTCCTAACGTTCTTAAAAGGAGAAAATTTAAGCGACAAGGAAGAACAAATAGGACATTCACGTAAGGAACAATTAAAGGCTCACTTTTACCTCCTCAAGTATGCAGACAATAGCACGTCTCAAACAGCTGGATTTCAGACATTTCAAAGTCCTAAAACATGATATCTATGTGATCATGAAAACAGGCTGTATGCAATATCTATTAAAGCGAGGCAGTGGAGACCTAATTAGTTTGCCTAATGATTTTAGGACTTGCTGAATCTGGGCAGTTCATAAATAATTAAACAAAGCACAATTTTCCCAATTTTTACAAGAGTTTAATTACCCTACGTGCTTGCTTAGGTGTAAATCTGGGATGTCCTATAAACATGATATCTAATTGTTATCTGAGTCTTAGTACTAACAAGCGATTCTAAACAGACAATTGAGTTCGTTATGTCCTATAGGCATGTAGTTTAGGTGCTGAATATTACAGAACTTGTTTTATACACATTTATCTCTATAACATGATATCTAGGTGTTGGGATTTCTTTTAAACACTCTTATAGACAGGATAGTTGCTGATTTTACACGATACAGGCATGGTATTAAAGCGAATGCAATAGAAGTCCTAAAGCATGGTTTATAATGCACATAGGAGAATGAACGTCTTTTGTTATATAGTAACAGTAGTAGCTTAGTAACAGAATTCCTAGGTGGACATGGTTATGCAGAAATTTAGAAAGCAGAATTTCATAACAACTGTCATAATGCACCTACAACATGTTTTTTTTTAATATGCCAAACAATCCTAAGAGCATGGCTTCTAATGCAAGAAAATAAACCTAAGAACATGATTTCTAATGCAAGCAATAGTCATAATAATCCTAAGGGCATGATTTCTACCCGGTTTCCCCATAAAAATTATATAAGAATCCCTTCCCTTTTTACTAATTTCCCCAATATCTGTTTACAATGATTATTGTTACAGACCATATAACAAATGAATTACAAAATGAACAGAGCTATGCTATAGGGAGCCTGAATAGGCCCAAAGTAAACCTGGAGAACCAGGCCTTCAACCAAGTCCAAAGTACCATATCTCATAGTGTCCAAGAAGGAGTATCCTGGTGCGTCAAAGTTCCCAAGGGCCTCAGGGACCCCGGGCAGTGCTCACACCAAGATCCTTTTAAAAGAAGTAGTCTTTGTGCAGTGTAGAAGGGCCAGCCCCAGTGTGCCAGAGTACGGAGGATCTCATGGATTCCTAGGCAGTACACACACAGGAGGGGCAGGATCCTATGTATTCTAAGAACAGGAGTGAGAGTGCTTGGCATAGTTGGAATAACTTTAGGAACATAGTATAGAAGTAAAATCTTTAGGAGTGAAAATACTTTAGGAGTAGCAATAGTTTAGAAAATATATTAGGAGTGAAAAACATGTTGAAAACATTTTGAGGGAAAGGAAGGTTCAGCAAACAACAACATAGTCACAAAGCATCACATTTCCTAGATTCAACTTCAGCTTGTTAATTAGTTCTAGGTGAACAAACATTTACACAAAAGGGAGCAAGGGGTTGGGAACACAGGACGTTTGAAACGGAAGCACATACGAAGAAGGGTGGAGGCAGTCATGCTAGTTAATAGGGACATAGAGCAGGCATGAATTAACTAGCTCATACTGATTTAAGGTCTAACATGAATCACTCAAATCTTACAATCATACTTAGTGATAGGATAAACATGCTAACTTAAGACAAGAGACAAGAAGGCACAAGATTTAAGCACTGCGATAAACATGTTGGTTAAACAAAGTGAGACATAGGTCTGGATACAGAGGTAGTCATGTTGAGTAATACAGAAAGAGCCACAGAAATTCAATCACATAAAGTAGCCATACTAGTTGGGGTTACAGGACAGGGAAGACACAAAGTAAACAGACTATTTTAAGACCATATTGAATACTCAAGCAGAAGGGACATGCTAATTAAAACAATGAACAAGAGAGGGTGAAACTTAAGCATATTGATCAAAGCAGCAAACAAGAAAGAACATAGAATTAAGTACATAAGCAATTAAACTAGTGTAGAAAGAGACATGTATTTAACAGCTATGAAGCAACAACGAGCACATAGGTTTAAACTTCAAATTAGAAGGAATGGCATTAGGAGCAGAAACATACCACTTAAGGTAGCAAAACAGAAAGTAAAGTAGGTAGAATTCCACAGTCTAGCCTTGGCTTTCAGCCGGCTAGACAAGCAATGAGCACAAGTAGCCGAGAGAGAGATGAGAGAAAGTTTTTGTGTGTGTGTATATTTTTGAACTATTGTTCGTCTTTTTAGAGGTAAAATAGAGTGTATATATATTACTTAGGAGGTAGAACGAATAAGGTAAAGAGAATCAGAAGTCAGTCAATTAAGGGCAATCAAATAATCACAGGATCAATTCACATAAGGGAGTCCAGAATAGACCCCTTAATTTGGGGTAATCAATTAACGGTCACAACAGGGGAGCTAATTAAGGCAAGGAATCCAAATCATACCAAATAGGGAATCAGTAAAAATCTCAAAATCATAAGGACGACTAATTAAGGTAAGTGTGACTAATTAAAGTTACCAGTAAGGAAACAAATAAGATCTGAGCACACAGATTTTAACAAGGCAAAATAATAGGAAATAATCAGTAAGAATCTTCAAAAGAACACTGATTTTACCAAAAGAATCACTCAGGTTCCATAAATAGAAAATAAATGAGTAAAACTTCACAGAAATACCGGGTTTAGCAAGAAAAGATTGTTTGAACCCTAACAGAGATCAATTAGCGGAAAACCCCAAAGAATACTGGGTTTTAACAGGGAAAACATTTAAGTCCAAGAAAATGGAGTAAACTAATGCGACTGATATAACAGAAAAGCCCAAAGTATCGAAACAAAGTTGAAGAAATCAGTATATCACATAATCGACTAGGGTTTGAATATTCATGTGAAAAGTAGTCAAGATAATGAAGGAACAATTAATTAAACACTGAGAAGTTTAGAAAAATCCTCGAAGAACAGTTTGAGATGAACCCTAGTTTAGAAAGAGTGATAAAAATCGAAAATAATTAATTAAAAAAAGATATTTTTTTGAGGAAAACACTTAACAATACTCAAATCATCTCAGATCTATAAATATCTGAGAAGAATTGACACTATCGAACTAGGGTTTTCAGAAAATAGCAGAAGTAAAGAGAATTGGTCAAAAGACCCATGGATTCGTAAATAAAACAAGGAGGAATCCTTACTTACAAACGAGGAATGGCCTGAGACAGGCAAGTTTCAAACCAGAACGAGTTGGGTTTCCTTGAGATCTTCTCAAGGACCCATGAAATCGAAGAGCCATGGAGTGTAGGGGACCAGGGGTGGTCGGAGAATGCACAGGAGCACCATAGAAGGGTGGTCTTCGCTGGTGACGGCGATTAGGGTTAGGGTTAGGTTGAGAGAGAATTGAGAGATGAGGGGAGACGATGACGACGGTTTGGAAAGAATGAAGAGGGTTTGGGTGAGTTAGGTGTTAATTAAGGTAAGGGTCATCGTGGACCGTTGATAAAAAATGATCAACGACCACGATTGAACGGGGCTATTGGGTCGGGGTATGCAGATTGGGCCTAAGGGGTTTGGGCTAACCTTTTGGGTTAATATTAAGGGGTTTTGGGCTGGCTTTAAAGAGGCCAGGTCTGAAAAATAAAAGGCTATATGTTAAATACCCAAACAATTGATAAAAAATATTTTATAAAATAATTAATAGATTATAAATAAAATAATTTTCATGCATAGAAATTCTTTAAAATAATTACTCAATATTTTAAAAATACGATGAGGTATTCTCTGGTAAAATAATGTAATAATGCATGCATGAGATATAATTGCAAAGTTATTGCAATTGTAATCCAAAAAATGTAAACGTGGCTATTTGTGCAATAGTTTAAGCTTAATATGAATATAGACAACAAAATTAAACCATGAAATGTTATAAATTCATTGTGATGCAATTTTTAATTATTTATGTAAATAAAATACTAGGATAAATTAATTAAAAATTCATAAAAATGTAGAAATTATGGAAAAATGTCAATTGATGCAAATGCATAGTTTTAAAGGTATATATGTATTTGAAAAAATATTATAGGAAAAAATTAGGTATCAAAATCCGCATTGGAGCGGGTTGGATGAGATGTAGGCTAGCTTCGAGGGTTTTACATAAGAATGTGCCGCCCAAAATTAAGGGAAAATTCTATAGGGTGGTGGTTTGACAGGCTATGTTGTATGGAGCTGAGTGTTGGTCTGTCAAGAAGTCCCATGTCTAGAAGATGATCGTAGATGAAATGAGGATGTTGAGATGGATGTGTGGACATACCAGGAAAGACAAGATCAGGAATGAAGTTGTTAGGGACAATGTAGGAGTGACATCCGTGGAAGCCAAGTTGCGGGAATTGAGGTTGCGATGGTTTGTGCATGTGAGAAGGATAGACATAGATGTCCCATTAAGGAGGTGTTAGAGGTTGACTATGGCAGGCTTGAGGAAGGGCAGGGGTAGGTCAAATAAGTATTGGGGAGAGGTGATTAGGCAGGACATGTCGGTTCTTCACCTAACAGAGAACATGACAAGTGATAGGAAGGTGTGGAGGTCGAGGATTAAGGTGGCGGTTGATATATAGTTGTGAGTTTCTCCTAGGTTTACTAGTAGTAAGTAATATTGATGTTGGTTGAAAGTTACTTCCTTTTAGTTTGTTGTTATATTTGGTACTTAGCAATCACGTCTATTGTTTTTGAAAATTGCTACTGGAAGTTGTTGCTCCATGATTGTTACTATTATGTTATTCTCCCCTTTTGTTGGAAATTGTTGCTCCCTGATTGTTACTATCGGATGCTACATTTTCTCCTCTTTTTCCTTATCTTCTTTTGTCTCCCTCCTCCTCCTCTTCTTCTTCTTCTTCTTCTTCTTCTTCTTCTTCTTCTTCTTCTTCTTCTTCTTCTTCTTCTTCTTCTTTTTTCTTCTTCTTCTTCTTCTTCTTCTTGCCTTTTCTTGCTTTCCACCTTTTCTTGAGCCGAGGTCGATTGGAGACAACCTCTCTACCTCTATAGGTAGGGGTTGTTTCACCCTATTTTGCACTAGTCAAGAAAAGATTCAACTTGTGGTTCTGTTGTTGATAAAAGAGAGTCACTACCTAATAATTAAAAGTATACTAGGGTACCTATTTATTTACTAAGTCATATTATTCATTAGTCTGATAACCGGTGAAATTATGGGTAAGGGTTCTTGTTCTTCTAAGGGAAAGGTGTTAGGCACCCCTTAAAATCTACCTGAGGTAGCTCCATAGAACTTAACTAAGTTTGGGATCAATTATTCATAAAATGCTTTGATTAGTGATAAAGAGTATTGCTTATTGTATACCTAAGAGGAATGCATGATAAAAGTAGTGTGAAACCGTAAAGGGATGCGAGTTTATGAAGAAGTTCATAAGATATAGAGTTTTGAAATTGGTATATAAGTGGTCTAGATTTTACAAGCTTGTAAAAGAGGTTGAGTTATGAAAATAATTTGATTAAGGGGGTGGTTATTTATATATAATTCTAGGGAGTTTTGTAAGAAAAGTGAGCCTAAAATTACCATAGATTCGGAGGGTTTTCAAAGAAGAGGTTATTTGCCAGAAATTCCTTAAGGGCGACATTTCTGATTTTCCCTTTGAAAATGAAGCTGAGATATGATTTCCCTTTTTTTTTAAAATAGAGCTGCAATTTTTCTAAGTTCCGGGCTTTGAAAATATTTTGAGGAAGGAAAGATGAGTGAAACACAATAACTAACGAGTGGATCAAACAAATGAACATGTCAAAAACAATAAGAAAGGCATTAGATATATTATTCAACATATACTCGTCATACTTTAACAATAGATCACACTTTGATGCATATGCCAGGTACACAAACAGATACTTGAAACAAGAATTAGATTAATACTGTAAAGGGAAATTATATATATTAATGTGATGGCTTTACTTAGCAAATAATTGACATTGAAAACCTTCCGTTGGCATTATACATTAAACCCTTAAAGAACTGAATGTGTCAATGAATTAAGAGCTACGGAGGGAACCCCACTCGAGGTCGATTCTCCCTTTGGATCTCCCAACTCTTCAAATTTTCCAAGGGACTCAAGGCCCAGGGCAATGCTTGTGCCGGGGAGGGAACCCAACCTAGAGTTGAATTCCGCTCTGTAATACCTTTAAACACTAACAACATGTTTTCCCTACGGGTTTAAGCACCAATGAGGCCCTTCCAATATAAACTAAGTACTACAGTATTACTTACCACAAAATATATACTTTTCCTGTTAATAATAACACAAGAGAACACAGATTACTTTGACACTGGATAAGGAACACATATCAAGTAAGCTTAAAGGGGATGACTTTAGAGCACATATAGATTAAAAACAAAAGTCTCATGCCATACTGCTACATCATTAAGGAACAACATATTCACACAGGTATTAATAACACTACTTAACACCTTAAAGATCATTAATGCAGATTCAAACAAGCAATCATGGTCAGCCATTGTTATAGCGAGGTTATCAAGGTCATCAAGAATGATATTAAACTCTCAACATGACTATCAATTCACAGATTCACCCTAAGGCCTCAACAAGGTCATGCTTCTAGCAGGTCATCATATTTAGGTAAAATTAATAAAGGAATTCATAAGGCTTGAGAGTCAGGTTCAGTTTTAGATTTAACAATAAAGAGGATGAACGAACATAATTTAAAAACAAAATATGGTATTATAGAGTAACATAGTATCTAAGTCCTATCTTAATGGAAGACAAGTTAATGATAGATGCATACATGCTTTACAGAATCAATGGTGGTTCAAAGACATCAAAGACAGGGATGTACTGCACAAGCTTTGAGTTACATATGTCTATGAGGGTCTCCACTGATCATGGGACAAACAAACCTAAATATGTAGCAAATACCCATTAAATTTCTCCAAACAAGATCATGACTTACACCATAGAGTAGAAGATGGCTTAACCTTAACATAATAGATATACAACTAAGATTCATGAGAAAAAGACAGTTTGATGCAAATAAGATAGTTTCCTACAAATCTGTAGAACAGTTGAGTATGATCATGAGAAAGGTCATAGTGACAGCCTCAAATGACCCTCAGAGTTAGTAGACACATACACAGAGAAGGAAAGTATCTAATCACTTAGGTTCTTTCACCTAAGTTTAGTGGTATGGACTTATTGGACTTTCAAATGTATCTCAACCAGGATCAAATAATGAACTCAACCATAAGGAAAATATGATGCAAAGAACAATAAGGAGATTACAACAGAATCATCAGTGAAGGAAAAACATGAACATGATTGGTTCAACAATGATAATAACTAAACAAAGTAAAAGACTATAGTGGTAACTCAGAAACAATTTAACAGGCAGAGATGATAGTATTTAGACATTTTAAGTTCGGACTCAAGATAAAAAAGTAGGAGAATATAAGACATCTTAGTTATAGCTATCAAGTATTAAACTCGATTTCAAAGTTCACAAAATTACAAAGGTGTAACAAGACAGCTATGAGCTTACTGCAAGTTAATAAGAATTATGAAGTTCATTTTGAACATAAACACACAAGAACTTAGGCATGGAGACTGTTGAAAAACAAAGATCAACAATTATCAATGACTTAATTTATCCCTTAATGGATCACAATAGAACAAGCTAATCACAAAAGGTCATCAAAGTAACCAAGCATAAACATCAAACATATCCAACACATAATTATAATCTATAGCACCTATCTCAGTACACTCATGTCATTCAAAGAGACGAACAAAGAGAAAAGTTAGAGAGAGATGCTGACCTTTTCGAGGGATGCAGACTAAACAGATTCTTTTCTTGCTCAAAATCCCAGAAACTCTCGAGTTTAAACCAGCAATAGACTTCAGCAAAAGAGAGGGAAAACAATAAGAAAGCTAAGACTAGAAACCCTAAATTTCTTAGTGTCTTTGTGTTCTTAGTGTGTTCGTATATGTAGGTTTCTTCAGTGTTAGGTTGTTGTAGATGTGATCATTAAAGGCCGTATTTATAGTTCTATTTAAGGATGTAGGGTTCCACAGATTCAAAATCGTGAGTGAAAAGTGATGAATGGTAGATGATGTGAGCACGATTGAGCGAAATTGAAATAAAACAAAGGAAAAAACAAGGTCGAGTTTACCTAAGTGCGAGGAGGTCGACCGTTGAAGCTTTTGGTCCAGCGGTCAAACTTTATTGTCCAGAGGTCACTGAGTTTGACCCCTGGACATCGAATCCTCATGATGAACTCTGAGAATGACTCCATGCATGCTTCGATTTGACAAAACACGAAGGAAATTCAGATATTTGATATTGCATCTTTGAGTTTAGGGTTTCAGAATTTGGATGTTTTAATTTGTGATTGGAAAAGACAATTTGCAGCAAGATTCGCGGATTTCAGAAGGTAATTTCAGGCTCTGATTTAGACTTATGAAAGAAAATCAGATGATTTGTCCTTTGAACTTAGGGTTTCGGACTTTGGGGGTCTTGGATTTGTGATTGAAAAAGGAATATTAAGCAAGAATCATGGTGTAGCAGGGACATGAGAGATGATTTATAAGGATTTCGAGTGAATTTGCACAAATTTGTGCAAGGTCTTTGGAGATTGATGGCTGATGGAGACGAGAAAAATAGAGAGGAAAGGGAAATGAGGGCGGCAAGGCGTGGGAGAAATGATTAGGGTTTCTGGGTAATTGGGGGTTGGTCTTTAGGCTTAAAGGTGAGAGAGGGAACGAGTCGTTGGATCTGTTGATCAACGACTCTGATTATTTGGTGATTGGATTTTTTAGAAATATTTTAAGTAGGAAAATCAGGGGCCCTTAGATCAAAATAGTTTGGATGGTTGGGATTTGATCTTTGGGCGGGTGTTTAAAAATCAAAGGAAAGTCGGAGGTTAAATGTGAGCCATTGATCAGATGGAACAACGATTCACATGCATGTGTGTTTGTTTTGTAAGTGATAAAGGGGGGTGTCGTGGCACGATCTGATTGGTTTAGGGAGATGGACGCGGATCGCCAACCTGGAACGAAGGGGTCGTTTGGACTGGGTCAGGGTTGGGCCAAAATTAGTTAAAAGAAATGGCCATCTTGTGTTTAGTTGGAGATTTGCAATTGTAGTCTTTTGGTCTTCTAACTCTTTCAAAATTAATTTAATTAAACTTAATTGTTTTTTATAAATACAGTAAAATTATAATTATTAAACATACTACTAATTATTACAAAAAATTATTTATTAAATACTTTGTCTTCTAAATTATAACACTAATTTGAATATAATAATCTAATTAATCAAAATTGGAGAAATAATTCATTTAAATAATTATAAAGCCTAGATAGTGTATTTTAGAAATTGCCTCAATGATATAAAAAGTAGTAATATATTTATAATTACATAATGTTAGTACTAGGTTATTAATTTCAAAACTTATACTTAATCAATTTTGTAAAATAGGTATATATTGATAGAAAATACTTTCAATACATTCATTGTAAATTATTAAGAATAAATAAATTAATTTTAAAAGGAAGGATCAAAATTAGCCGTTAACAGAGGTAAGGTCTGCGTACGCATTACCCTCTCCAAACCGCACTTGTGAAATTATACTGGGTATGTTGTTGTTGTTGAGGGACAGAATAATATAGCTTAGCTCTTCTCTCGCTATCTGGCTTGAAGAAGATAATTTGCCTTTTAAGGTATCATAATTGATGATGCTTGGAAACGGAAAAACAATCAGAGGTATGAGGATCTTGAAAGCGTGTTACAACTTTCAAGAATGTTCAACTAAGTTCTGTTTAGGGGTGGCAGATGAGTGGGTCAAGATGGATTAGGTCAATAAATGGGTCATTGCGCAATCCAAAGTGTACTTGGGCTAAGATAGGTTGGGTCAAGATGGGCTAAACAATGGATCATAACTCAACCCACCCAACTTGACCCATGTTTTAGAACCATGTTCATCTTGCAAAAAAAAATAATCTTTTACCGTAAAATGTGTAAGTTACAAATATTTTGCGGGAGAGGGAGGAGGGGGAGGGGTAGTGTGGTGCGGAAAAACAAAAAAAAACAAAATAAAAATATATTAAAAAAAGTAAAAAAAAAATTTGAAGGGGTTTACGCGCGGGGGTGGGGGGGGGTGGTGGGGGTTGTGGTAGGGGAGAGGGATGGGTGGGTGGTGCAGTAAAACAAAAAAACAGAAAATTTAAAGTACAAAAAAAAAAAGAAATTTAGACAACTAAGTAAATTTCTAGATAAGATGGGTTGAGATCCCTTTATTTTGGGTGAGTTTCATGAGTTATATTTCGACTGTTTAATGGGTCAGAATGAACTATAAAAAATAATTGATTAACTTGGGCTCAACCCAAATAGACACATGAGCTAAAATGTTTGTAGCCCAACCCACTAATCTCTGAGCGGGTTGAATGAATTTGGGTTCAGATTGCCACCCTAGTTCTGTTGCTGATTCAAAAAGAGGAGGGGGGGTAAGTAGTCGAGGAAGTATTTCCCCTGGTTCAAGTCGTCCGCAAGGATTAACAAACTATAAAGTTGTTTAACCTCAAATAAATAGATCAAAGTTCACTAAATAGGTCCTTTATATCTTCTTCAACCAAACCCAGAACGATAAATGTATTAACAAAGGGAAAACAAAAATCAAACAAATTTTCACTATATTTATCAAGAGAGCTGCTTTTTCCTAAAAAAATTTCACAACCTCATTTGTGTCACAGACAACTAAAATCTGCCCCAATTTCAAGCGAGTCAAACATTCTTGCTATGTCCTTAACTTCAAATTTACAAACATTCTTATTATGGCCTTTACTTTAGATTCAAGCACTGTAAGCCTCAATATCACAACTGCTAAAAATTTTGAGGTAAACAAACAAAGCAGACCTTCTTCCAAGAAAAAAGCCAAAAAGGGAACCATTTCACATTCATAGACCTTGATGCAACTGACAAAGCTAGGTAGCAAGAGACAACACTTCATAAGGCTAATTATTTAGTTGTGCTCATCTTAATAGGTCAAGGAAACAAGTGTAGCGAGGAAATCTCAATGCATATGTGAAACATCTAAACTGCAAGAAACAAAAGCTCACGAGGAACCAAGCTACAATAAAATTCAGTACGCCATAAGGTTAAGTTCAACAGAACCGAAACTTGCCATGCAGAGAAGCTAAAAGTTCATGATTGCATAAGCAGTTTGTAAAAAACTCAATTAAAGCGAAAATTTTTCGTATCCTGATAGAGAAAACTACTTGCAGTCTGGTCATGGAAAGCTCACTCCTGGAAGATAAATACAGGATCGACAGAGGATCTTGCACAACCTAACAATTTCTCAGCCAACTGAGATAAAAGTCGGGACTCACAGGTCATTGAACATCTCCTGCACTTTCTTCTCTCTGATGTGATAATGAACTTCTCCAAAACCGTTGCAATCTTCAACAGGAATTTTGAAAGTTCGAAAAGCTTATTGAATTGCCATGCGAAATTATACTTCAAGCACACCTTGACGGAGATGCCAATCTTAACAATCTTGAGGTTGGGAAACTGAAAGCTTAAAATCCTTCTCTCAATATTAGCATTATCTACTTTGCCCAAATATTTTGACTCAAAGCGGCAGGGGGAACCAAACTGGAGAATGAAAATATAATCAGGATCAAATGCAGGTCAGCCAAATGAAATTGCAGAAAGGTACAAAAATTGATTTCACAGTAGAAGTGTCTGGTACACAAAAATTTCAGAACCAACGAATCCAAATGGTACATGGAAAATGACTAAGAGGGCTGTTCCTATCATATGATTCATCGAGCAAGTAACCGCAGCAAAAAGTGATAGCACAGAGCTCATTTGCCTCAAAGAAAGCAACAACACCGACCATATTAATGTGAAGCTTTATAGTTACAAAAGCAAGCATCTTACTGATAGTTGCAGATATATTTGCATCCTCCTTCAGAAATAACCTCCTTGGGTTGTGGTGATGGGGATGGGGGATTCAAGCTTCATCAAATGAATAAACTAAGAAGAAAAAAAGTTCCAGGAAGTTACAGGCATAATTGCGATGTCTATGTTGAGTGTCTCCGCATTAGGTGACGCTCGCAAAAGGCCAGCTAGTCCATGCAAATTAAATTTTCCTATATGGAACTCTAGTGTAAGATATTTGCATTTCAGGTCTGGAATCTGCACCCATGGCACCCCTTCAAACTGTGAGGCACACAGGACCTGGTGCAGTAAAACAAATGAATCCAATAAAGAATGGAGAAAGCATCAACAACAAAAAGAAAGTACTCAACAGTAGAGAGATAGTGTCATGACAAGTCTAAAAACTTTATGCAACAATGTAAAAATATCTTGGCAGGTGTAATCAAGCAACATCACTGGAAAAAGGCCCAGAAGGCCGCAACTTTCTACAATTAATCCAGTTGTGCCTATAAACAAGTAAAGATCACTCCCCAGGCCGAGCTTGCATTCTCAAACATATCTCCTTTACTAAAGAAAGTAGAAAGACCTTAAGAAGTTGAAATTACCATCCATATCTCAGGTAGTTATCAGTAAGTGTTTAGAAAAAGAATTCCATTTAGAAAATCTAAGAATGAATCGTTGTTTGTGAAAAGTGTGCAAAGGTTCTCAATGTATAATGTTTACATTCAATAACAACTACTAAACGTCAATAGAGAAAATAAGGACTTTCGAGTTAAAAAGAAACCTCTCTGAAGCAAGTTCCAATTGATAGCTCGGTTGCATAACTCAACTTATGAAGATAATCTTGCACGAGTGTCCTAAAAACTTGCTGATAATCACCACAAACGGCTTCCTCAACATCATTATCATATTCACCAGCCTGGATGCTTTTGATACATGTAACGTTGAAAGTAAGCTTAGCATTAACTAAGGAAGACACATTTACAAGCCTGCACATGAGATTATAAAGATTCCCCGAAATCTCCAAATGCTGAAGATACGGGGCCATAATTTCCAAAGAAGTGTCATTTTTGAAATCAGGCTGCCAATGGCCTGCCAATCTTAGTCTCTTTAAATTTGAAGAAGTAATTTCAAGTCTACGAAAACCCCGAAAGAAGAACAACTCCAGTGTTTCCATAGCAGGACAACCTGACAGTAGTTCACAATATCGTCATCGTCTAAACTGATTAGGTCCAGCTTTAAGCTCTTAAGAGAGTTCCAAGCAATGGCCAGTCTTTTATCAAACACCCAGTGGCTCAAATTCAATGTAATTAATGACGAACAAGTGCCCATAGAGAGAGGCAATTTGTAAGTGAGTTCTTCATCATCTGAACACAATATAAAATCTTCCACTTTTCTTTCTACAGCAAAGCTAATCCAACGGATGGTTTCCAACTCAAAGTTCCATCGAGTCATGTAATCAAAATTGAGTTGAAATTTTTTGATGTTGGAACAAGTGCAATGAGTTAAAACGTGGTCCACAAAGTATATGAAGTTTTCTGTCCTGTAATCACTATTAATGAAAAGGAAGTTATAAATTGAATACCAGAGAAAACACCACCGTTTTGAGAGAACACATGATGCGACGGCATCTTTGGTGGGCAAAAGAGAGAGAATTTGTACGAGGAGTGCGTCCGGCAACTGACTGACACGGTCTAGGGTTTCTTCAACTCCACTGACTCCGCCCTTTCGTTTCTTCGACATTGAATCTCTCAAATTACTACTTCTAGAATCACCTTCTTTGAGTGAATCCATGATTTCCCAAGAGAGATGTCACGATATGAACTAGCAAGAAGCTCAAATCGTGAAGAACAGAGAAGAGAGAATTAGGCAAGAATACAAACACCAGCTTATAAGGAAAATAACACCACAACTTGGAATGTGATACATAAGTTGTTACAAAGATGAGAAAAATACATAGAACAGACCTGCAATAATAAAAGGGAAAATATAATTTTGATCCTTGAATTATTACATTATTTCAATTTTGGTCCTTATAGTATTTGGGTAAGCACATTAGAACTTCAATTTTTTATTTTTTAAAAAAAGGTTCTCTTTAGAATTTTCTCGGCGCATGTTTAGCGTGAGTGCTATAATACACCTCGTCGGAAAATGGGGAGAGAACAACCGTCCAGAAACGCTAAGAAAGTTCAGAGTGAGGGAATCAAGCTTGTAGTGGGTAGAAATCCAAGCATAGGTCAAGCATCAACTCCGAAGGGTATATTATCAGAGATGTGGAAGCTAATTTCACGGCGCCGGCTATGTTGGGGGAGAGAGCTGAAAGCAAAACCTAATCCTCCAAGTGTGACTAATGGCACAAAGGAGAACACATGCATGGCACCGCAAAAGCAGATTGAGGAGTCAGGAATGGACAAAGGAAAGGATAAGCTCAAGGATGTGAAAACTGGCCGACACTTCCAACCCACAATGAGCGATCTAAGACCCCAGGAAGCAATGTGGCCACGCCTGAGACTATGAGGAGTAAGGAAATCTTGTAGAATCAACCAAATCACCAGGTGACAAAATGAATACAATAGTACAAGCAACAGAAGGGGCTCAGAGAAAGCTGCACATGGAACAAAGGCCACCGACTAAGGCATGGGTGAATTTGTTCGAGGCAAACAAAATGGCATCCAAAGGTATGGAATTAAAATTTATCCTATCTGTGATAATAGAGGGGGAGAAAGTAGTGTAACTAGCTCAGGAAGATGTTGCAAGTGAAAATATAAAATGAAAACTTGTTATCTTGTATACCATAGGAGGCAGCCCCACAACAGGAACAATTGAAAGATTTGTAGCTTCACAGGAAAACTTTGATCCTAAACCAAAGGTGTTCTATCATAATGTTGAATATTTTGTGATTAACTTCAAAAGTGAAGAGGAAAGGAATGTGGTACTTCACTCAGGGCTGTATGGGGTGAAATTGGTCGATAACAAGTGGTCGAATAGTGAGGTTGACACGTGGAATCGAAGACAGGTAAAAAGTGAGTCAACAAACAACTAGCACCGGGTGCGAAGTGTGTGGCTTGTGTTGGATGGATCCTGAAGAAAGTGTAGCCGACAATAAAGATTCAAAGGTTTGATATCATATGCCATTTAAAGAGCAGCCACTATAAAGAATATCTGCATTCAAAGTCATCCGTTATGTACCCATCAATGACGATTTTATTCTCATTCAAAATGAGCTTTTTAGGATCTTGTCTCCCTAAGTAGGGCTATAAATAGCAGGATTAACAATCATTGTAAGGACACGAAACATTCTGCACACAAAAACTATAATCTATTATCTTGTTATGCTCAGTTAGAACTCCTAAACGTTGCTTTTACTTTTGTCATCGGAAAGACTAAATTATGAGTCAGACTTGTCATTTCCTTTAATTTCAGTCATTAATCTTATTTTTTTAATCCTTTTGGATCAAATTAATTCGCTTGTCTATAACCCACGCTACATATTTAACTGTACTGTTTTAGGGGTAAATATTTTGGCGCCCACTGTAGGGCATAGACAGCTGGATAGTTGCTTTGATCCATTCGTTTGTTGCTAAAAATATTTTGACTCTTTCCTTAGTAAAAATTAGATATGGCAGCCAATGATGTCAACAACGCTTACAACGTTAGAGCACACGATGAACGAGAAAAGGTGTCACAACGTGATGACTCAATTAACGAGACCCACAACGAAGGGGATAAAACAACTCCGATTTGTGAAGGTTAGTCCCATCGGCATGTGTGGGTCCCAACTCCTAATGATGGGGAGGATGAATGCATTGTTGAAACGGTCAAACTCCTAAGAGAACAACAAAGAGCAATCGCGGATCACCTCTCAAGGCAAGATCGAGTGATGATGGAGTTAAAACAAGCATTCTTAGGTGCTTCTAGTAATGCGAATGGAAGGGCCCCAATTCCTCTCAGTGCTTCCGAGAATCAAACCGCTCAGAGAACCAATAACAATACCCTAATGGATGAAGTCGATTTCAATGAAGTCGGGGGGACCGAAAGTGGATCTGGGAACAACAACTTGATGATCCTTTCAAAACCGATCTCATGAGATTCATGAGGGAGATGAATAAAAGAATGGACCTGAAAGCAAAAGAGTTTCATGCTCGGATGGATCAGATCCAGGCGCATCGCCGGTGTTAAAAGGACCAGATTCGAGGAAGTATACACAGCTACCGTTTAAACCAAGCACGGCACCGGAGTTGATCTCGAAGAGGTTTAAGATGCCAGATATTCCAAAATATGATAGGACATCGAATCCGCAAGAGCACATCAAGACCTACACCACGATTGTGAAAGGAACGACTTGGTTCAACATGGGATTGAGTCAGTTTTGTTGAAAAAAATTGGCGCAAACCTCATGAAGGGTGCCCTGACATGGTATTCTCTCTTATCCCGAGCATTCAATCGATTCCTTTAAAATATTTGCATATTCGTTCATCAAAGTTCCTGTTTGACCAGGAAAGGTCCATGCCAGAAGGGTAGATATATTCAGAATTTCGCAAGGAGAATTCGAGCTATTGCAGGAATTCATTATCCGGTAATAGAAGGAAAGGATGTTGCTACCAGCGGTTCCAGATGAGTGGCAGTAGGGGAATTCACAAAGAGTATCCGATTTAGTTCCGATGCCTCTCAAAAATTGAAGGAGAGCTTTCTCGAGTTTTAGGAAACCACATGGCCAGATGCCCATAATCGCTACGAGTCAAAAGTAAGGATAGAAGATAATCAACTTGGCTCTTCGGCATCCTCCAAGGGACGAGGTCGCGATAAAAATTAGGATAAGTTTAAAAATGACTTTGATGCAGATCGAAGGTCCTCTAGGGGTCATTTTCTACTGTACGAGAGGACCGGTGGGTGTAGCAGTAAAGGATTCTAGTCATTGGATAGGTTCTCTTTCGACCGAAGGACGAATCGTGGACGGAATAACATATCATTGTCACACCTCTTTTCTGCCACACAACCCTATTACGAGGTTGAGTTAGAAGAGTTTTTCCAATCAAAGTGACGTTTTGAAAAGGGACTATTTATTATTTGGAGTCGCCACTTGGAATTGAATTTTGGTGTTCCAAGTCACCTTTTATTTGAATCCCCTTTCAAACGGAAGGTTTGACTCTTATTTCATGGTCTACGAAAACAGAAGACTGAGTAAGGAATTCTGTTGACCGAGGGGGAGGTGTAAGGCCTCGAGTCCTGTGGTTCTAGCACAGTCGCTTTATTGACTCATGTAAGGCTTAAATCAATTTTTTATCTATTCTTGTATTTTATTGATCATGGCTTTTACTACCACTTAATTAATTATTATATTTTATTAATTGTGTTCACCAAGATGCAGAACGCATACAAGGTACTTCTTTGAAATTAAATGTTAAACCAAGATACAGAATGTACACATGGTTATAACATAATTATTTTAAATCTAAAGGCATCGAGACGCGGAATGCGCACATGATTTTTTTATTATTTAGACATATCAATCCAAGGTTCGGGTATAAACACATGGTCTAATATTCAAAGTACATCTAAAGTTTTTCTAGTGTTTTAGAATATTTTATTTGTTTTGTCTCTTTCAGATTCGAGACATTTATTTTTATAATTTTATTATTATTACTTATTGCAACGAGTCCTAAATTAGTTCATGATTCATCTCGCTACCTTATAAATATTTTACCACTACAATTATTTATTCCTTGAAATAGCTAATTTGTAACCCCTATATGTACTTCACAAAAAAACTATTCTCGTAAATTGGCAAACTTAATCTTCTATCTAAGGCAAATTATTAAATTATTCCCAAACTAGTTTCGCACGACACAAATTACACAACATAACAAAAGAATTATTAAATTGCATTGATAGATGAATGAATGTATAGATATTTAAAGAAGAACCTTTTAGAAACTCTATTTATCCTAATTATATAGAAATGAAATTCGAGAGTCTAAGTAATTGACTATTGCATCCATGACCTTAAACATAATTAATGCAATGAACTTTTATACGTATGAAAAATGAAATGCATGCATAAAGTTAAACTAAACAGTATTCACAAAGTTAATAACGCATTCACAACATATTCTTTATATACAACCAAGTTACAAACTATCATTACGTGAATTATTTTTACTGTTCACCACCTTAATTCCTCTATACACATATAAACACACTTAATTAAAAAAAATTAAATAATTTTGCAATATCATCCTAAGAGTTAAATAAGACCAGCAAGAATGATATTAAAAAAAACTTTGCAAGATGATTATTAATTAATAGCATGATTCCTGAAATATCTAAACTTAACTGTAATAGACATATTATTTTAGGCCATGAGTAAAAGTTAACCAAATTTAACTTGAACCGATACCCCAATAAATATTCAGTTCACTCTAATTAAAAAAAAAGATACTCAAAACATCTCAAAGATAAAATGCTACTTAGTAACTTTCCATTACAATTGAATATTTTTATTTTTGTTACTGCTTAGGACTTAGTTGTATCACCAAACCAGTGTGATTTCATGCACATATGTCCTTCCCCTACTTCGTATGTCATCAATTAATATTGTGTCGAATCAAACATTTGAAATAAACTTAAGACTGCTAACATTGTACAATACAATCTTTTACTTTTAAAAAATCGGGACTAGAACAAAGCAATAGAAGTTTTTTACGTAGTGGTGACAACACTTCTAAAGATGGAAATAAAAAGATGAAGTCATAATTAATCAAAACCAACAAAAATATCTTTCATGTTGATGATGAAAATTTGATTATTACCTTTTTTGTGAAGCTTTTTACAATAAAAATCACAGGCACAATCTACTGATTTCCAAAGCTAGCAATGCTAACTTTTCAAGAATGTCGAACTCGGAACCGCGAACGAAATCTCGAACTCCGTCTCCAAACTCTCTTTCTTTCTGACTTGCACAATTTTTTATTCTTTTCTTTTTTCG
>MDKI01103933.1:0-52708 GCA_005239505.1 Nicotiana paniculata
GTTTTAACCGGTCTGGGCCGGTCCGGTTACGGGTCAACCCGGCCCGTTAGACACCTTTAGATAAAAGAGACACACGATTTTAAAGCACATGGTATTTTGGCACATGGTTTTAAAAAAGGGGTCGAATATATTCTAACCGCAAAATTAATTTTCTTTCTGATTTTCTTGTAACAGCCGCCCCCGAAGCTCCTTTCCCATATCTCTCTCTCTCTCTTTGTTTTTGCCTCGAATATTAGGCTTATGTAATACCCCGTTATTTTTTTTGGACTAATATATTTTTTATGGATGGAATAACTAAACTTTTGTTTGGCTTGGAGGCCAAAAACTTGGCTGATAGTATATGAGGATATCAAATTCTTTAGAATGATGACAAGAAGTAAATTGAAAGCAATTTGATAAATTCTAAACCCATTTGAGTTGCTGCCAAGTTTTTGAGATTGGGAACATGATTAGAAATATTAAATGATGGAGAAATAGCTTTAAGGGTAAAGTGAGGATCAGATTTGAACGTTGCTAGAGTATTTGGATTATTATTATGGTCATAGGTTTTGGATGGTGTTATTTAAGTATGGACATGTAATATTTTTGATATTAACATATGTTTCTTCCTCTCTATATACCAAGTGGTCAAGGATATTGTAGCACTGCCCAGTGACTAGTACATAAATAATAATCAAAACAAAGATCGAATGTGTACAAATTGTCCTGAAAAATGATAAGCTAACGCTAATCACAAGATTAATCGTAAGTATTGCACATGATCTTATAACCAACTCCCCGCATATGATGGTGTGTGAATCCACAAGCCAAATGCCAAAATCTCAATGTAGCACCTCTAATGTTCTCACCAGGCGCTAAGTTTTGCATTCCGAACGACAAGGCAAATGTGAATCTCCAAATACAACCACCAAATACTAAAGCTGAATAGTCCAGATAAAGTAGCAATGCAAGGAGAGACTTAGTAGTTGTATCCAATCCAAGACAGTTTGCAATGTAGGTTGTAACCTGCAATTGAAATGCGTTTGATTTCTGCGTGATTGCACCATTTGGATCTTCTGAGAACTGTGTTAGTGAAGTATAAGAGTCAAGCTGGAAGCATGACTAATCTCCCAGCTTATCACACCCTATATACCTGTCATTTTGATTAAGGACTATGACTCTTTGTGATCTCATTTGAATAAAAATTAGCTGCTTGCTTTGAAATGTTTCATACATCCCTTGCTCACTACCAGATTGAGCATGATAACATGCTGATACCACTGGAAAGTCTCAGTGTCTTAGTAATAGATAGAAACAGACACCAAATAGACAATACGTAGCAGCTGCCAATGTACTAGCATAACTATACATCAATCTGGGGCTTTCCGTTTAGCAACCCTTAGGGACTTGTGATTTGTCAAGGTTGATTAGTCTCCTCCCTGCACTAGGCAGTTCAGAGATAAAATAGAAGTGTACCTGTAACGATCCGATCGGTCGTTTTGAGCATTTGTATTTCGCTCGATAGTTTGCGGGCATGAGTAACTCCATATGAGGCATTATGGCTTATGTGAATCGTCGGTTTTGATTTTCAGGTTATTCGAAATCGGTTTGGAAGAATGAATTTCATTGTTGAAGCTTTAAGTTGAAAGAGTTGACCAAGTTTGACCTTTTGTGAATTTAAACCCGGAATGGAGTTTTAATGGTTCCGTTAGGTCCGAATGGTGATTTTGGACTCGGGCGTATGCCCGAATTTGCATTTTGATGTTTCTAGAAGGTTTCGGCACAAGTTGGCGAAAATTGGAACTTGAAGGTTTGGAAAGTTCATAAGTTTGATCGGAAGTTGACTTTGAAGATATTGGATTCAGATTATGGTTCCGGAAATTGGAATAACTTCGTCATGTCATTTGGGACTTGTGTACAAAATTTAGGTTCATTCCAGGATAATTTAATATGTTTCGGCGCGAGTTTTGGAAATTGAGAGTTCAAAGTTCATTAGGTTCAATTTGAGGTGTAATTCGTTGTTTCGATGTTGTTATGTGTGTTTTGAGGCTTCGAGTAGGTCCGTGTTATGTTATGGGACTTGTCGGGATATTTGAACGGGGTCCCAAGTAGCTCGGATGAGTTTCAGACGAGGTTTAGATCATTCTAGTTCATGTTGTATTGCTGAAGGTTGCTGGTTCTGGTGTTTCCGCATCCGCGGAAGAATGGACGCAGATGCGGACAATTGGTCGCAGAAGCGAAGTTTGGGCTAGGGAACTATAGTTGCAGGTGCGAAGATTCTCCCTCACCTGCGTAGTCGCAGAAACAAGGTGTTAGGAGCATAAGCGGATGTTTGCTCAGGTGCGATAAGCTGTTTCGCACCTGCGGTTGCAAAGATGCGGGGAAAGAACCGCAGAAGCGGAGGCCCAACTTTAGTTTTGTCGCTTCTGCGACACTGCAAATACGGTTAAGTGTCCGCAGAAGCGGAGGCCCAACTTTAGTTTTGTCGCTTCTGCGACACTGCAAATACGGTTAAGTGCCCGCAGAAGCGGAAGTGCTGGGCAGAATGGTAAATACAAGGGTTCGCGATTTTGGCTTCATTTTAACATTTCCAAGCTCGGATTGAGGAGATTTTTGGAGCAATTTTCATCATATGAATTGGAGTAAGTGTTCTCTACTCGGCTTTGGTTATATTTCACGAATCTATCTTCATTTTTGGCAATTGGTTGATGAATTTTAAAGAGAAATTGGGAGTTTTGGCCTAAAGTTTCATAATATGCATTTTTGACTTTTGTGCATCAATTTGGAGTCAGAATTGAGTGAAATTAGTATAGTTGGACTTGTAATTGAATGGGTTGACGGATTTTGTGAGTTTTGTCGGGTTCCGAGGTGCGGGCCCGAGTTGGCCTTTTGGTTGATTTCGGGTTTTTGATTCAAGATTGATCTTTTCTGATTGGGATTGGTTCCCTTAGCCTTGTTTGATGTATTTAAGCTGTTTTTGGTTAGTTTCGAGCCATTTGGAGGTCGGAACGCGCGTGATGGCATCTTTGGAGCATCACTTGGCTTGCTCGGCATTGGTATTGGCGTGTTCGAGGTAAGTAACTCTTCTAAACTTAGTGATGAGGGTATGAAAGCCCGCCATACGTGTTATGTGATTGGCATTGAGGTGATGCACATGCTAGGTGACGGGTGTGTGGGAGTGCACCATGTGAATTGGGACACTGTTGCTTCCATGTCACTGTATAGTGGCCCTAGTTTGTTGATAATTGTGTTTCACCACGCGATAGAGTAAATGAGCTATCCGTCATGTTAAATATCATGTTTAGGCTTCATGATGATGTTGTTAGGACCCACTATGGTCGTTTCATGTTGCCATATCACTGATATCATTGATATTTTGTACTCAGTCATATTCATGCATTCATATCATATCTTAATCTTAGTTGTCATTATTGATACATCATATCATTATTGTCGGGATAGTTTCATGACATTGTCAGCCCGTGAGCGAGACTGGAGAGAGTGATGACTGAGTGAGGCCGAGGGCCTGAGTGAGAGTGACATTATGGGTCGAGTTGCACGCCACAACATATTATATTATACATTATGGGTCGGGCTGCACGCCACAACATATTATTTATTTACCCTTTTGGGTCGTGCTGCATGCTGCATCAATATTGATTATATTTTATTGGATCGGACTGCACGCCGCAACAGTATTGGATCGGGCTGCACGCCGCAACATTATAGAGCTTGGGCTGAAGGAGCCCCTCCAGAGTTTGTACACCCCCAGTGAGCGCAGTCGACTATGTATATGTGGATCGGGCTGCACGCAATAGATATTATACAACGCTGAGTGATTTAGTGTGCTGAGCATTGAGCATAGTGAGAGAGGAGGCGAGACAGTGAGATTGAGTACTTTGAGAATGTGAGTACATGATTCATCTCCTAGATACATGGCATTTGCATGCACACATGATATACATGCATAGAGATGCATCTTTCCTCATGTTATACGGTATCACGTCATTCATGACTTATTATACACATTGATATGTGGGCATAGATAGGTATTTTATTCTTTTTATTTGGAAAGAAAAATGAAACATTTTATTTATTGTGGAAATGATATTTGGAAAATTACAGTTTTCAAACTTACTCGTACTTTTGGCATTTTCGGTAAGATATTGGGGATTTTTCACTGAGATACTTGAAAAGCATGACCATTTTCTGGAACTGTGAACGAGCTGAGGAATTTTACTTCAGAGATACCTCTTTTATATTTGTATTATGCTGTTATGAACTGTTAGTGAGATATTGGTATTGAACCCGACCTAGTGTTAACTCGTCAGTGCTTTCAACCTAAGGTTAGGTTTGTTACTTACTGAGTACATGGGGTCCGTATTATTCATACTACACTTCTTCACCTTGCGTGCAGATGTTGGCTGTTGATGTTGCTGTGTTCAATGGGAGCTGGATTGAAGACGTACCTGCGTCCCAGTTGTGGCTGCCCCTTGTTCGTGGTAGCTTTAAGTCTATAAAACTCTGTTTATGTATTTTTCAAACAGACGGTGTGTCATTTCATTTCAGCTTTGTAAATTCTATTCTTTGACGCTCATAATTTGTATTACCAGTCCTTGAAAAATGTATAAAAATCTAGTAAATTATTTTTGTTTAATTGTCTTGTTAATTCTATTAAAATTGGAAAATTATTAGTTGGCTCACCTAGCAGGTTGGGTTAGGTGCCATCACGACTAGTGAATTTGTGGTCGTGACAAATTGGTATCAGAGCCCTAGGTTCATAGGTTCTACAAGTCATGAGCAAGTGTCTAGTAGAGTCTCGCGGATCAGTATGACGACGTCCATACTGTAAAGACCCGTAAAATTTCATGGCTAAAAATAATGCCCAAATAGGTCCCCGTGTGGTTATAACTGTAGAAATTCTTAAAACAGACCCCTTTTGAGTAAAAAGTACCCCGGGACTTAAAAGATATAATTTTTCAGATTTGCGCAGGTCTGTGGTCTACTATGCAATCGCAGATCAGGTATGTAGACCGCATATTGGTCGCATACCTGGACAGTTTGCTATCCATTTTGAGGACAACTATGCGGCCAAGAATGCAATCGCATTTCATGAATGCGGGTCACATAGTTGTCACATTCTTGCACTTTTAACTTTTGCGGAGAGAGTTATGCGACGCATTATGCGATCGCATACCAGGTATGCGGACCTCATAGTGTTCACATACCTTGGCAGTCTACTTTTCTTTTGGCCCACTTGAGGGCCAATTATACGACAGGAATGCGGACCGCATAGCAGAAATGCGATCACATTCCTGACCGCATTTCTACTTCGGGACTGTTAAATTTCTAAGTTTATACCCGACCCCCAGTTCATTAAAACACCTCCCCCTTTCATTTTAAGCTCATTTTCTGATAAATTAGAGAGAGGAGAGAGTGGGTTCTAGAGAGAGAGAGTTCCATCTTCCTGAATTTGTTCCTCCATCAGTACTCAGGCCTGGAATTGATCAAGTAGGACACCAATTTCTTCACTCTAAGAGGTAAGCTTCTACCCCATTAACCTTAATTTCCAGATTTTTGTTAAAATGAAACATGGGTAGGATAGTTCATAAAGGCGGGGTTAAGAATCTTGCATGCATTTACCCAATTTATCATAATCTAGTAAAGGAGAATAGGTTGGTGTAACCTTTCACTAAAAATGGGTTATTTAATATAAAAGAACACCTAGTGTTTGATAGAAAGCTCAAATGAGTTCAAGACATGTTCATAATTCCTAATTCTAAGTTTAAATGTGCCGCATTGTGAATTAGATTGAAGGTGCTAGAAGGTCCGGTGATTTGAGATAGAAATTAAGGAAAAATACCGATTCGAGGTATGTATGGCTAACTTTAATTTTGTAGAGTTACCTTGTTGGTGTCCGAGTACATAGTATGAAATTCTTGCTTGAGCATATGTGAATTGTTTGTCCTGCTGTGTCGAGTTGTACAGATTCATTCTCCGATTTTCTTAAGTCAGTTACTATGCTAATTGAGATTATGAAGGTGATTCTTTGTGCTTATCCTACCATGTGTAAAGCTCGTTAAATGTTGAATACATCGGTATGAGAGGATGTGCTGCAAAATGAAAGAAATGGTAATGAAATAAAGTGTTGAATGTATCTAAGAGCTAAATGCTGTGTAGTATATAATGAAAGTAAATATGGGCTTATTTTATTGAGTTAAATGATTGTGGCAACACCATATATGAATTACTGGTTGGTAAGGATCATTGTGCCTTTCACATAGTAATTGGTTGATATGAACTTATGTTCTTCATGATAAAGATCTTTGTGATATAATTGTTGGTGGTTGTTGTTGTGAAATGTGATTGTAAGGTGGGATCGGGTTGCACGCCGCAACATGAAGTAACAAGGGTGAACTATGAATGTACGGTGGGATCGGGTTGCGCGCCGCAACACGAAGCGGTGAGCCCCACTTCCTCTCGGGGCCGTGTGTAGTCTATATCCTCTCTTTTGTATATTTTATGTCTTATAAGGTATAGCCGGGGCCTTGTTGCCGTCAATTTTTGGTGTAAACTCCTAGTATTCATAGAGGCTCCGTAGACACTGTGTGGGTTGTATATACTTATTTTGGGTGGTAGTTGTAACTGTTCGTAACCGTGGTCCCGTGTTGGAAATATTGTGCCTAGTTTGTATATTTTGGGATTTTCAAATGTTGAAACTCAAAAGAGGAAAATGGACTTATGTTGTAAACTCACACTTCTATTTCATTTACAAATTTGTATATTATAAACACGGGGTGATGTGTTGGGTAGGAAAGGCAATCCAGGTCCGCTTGACCGGGATCATCCGGTTGGGCGCCGGTCTCGTCCCTCGATTTTGGGGCATGACACATACCTATCTTCGAGAGGCTACAGGACATTTAGGATATAATTCCCATCTTTCTTTCCTTGTCGTGCGGTATTGATTCGATTTGAAGCGTAACTCTTGAATTCCTTCCACGCATTCGTATGCGCACATGAGCACTCGGTATCAGCTGTGCATCGACGACTTGTGATTCCATTGTTGAGGTGTGATATGTGATTTTGGCATGTTGAAGATGGGCCAGTATGGAGGACTTGAGGCCGGGTTTTGTCTTTAGCTTGAGTACAGAGGTTTTGATTGTGTGAGCACGTACTTTTGGGACTTATATGTCCGTTGGTGTCCCTATTAGTGGGATTTGTGATTTTGATGGCTATGTGGTGAGTATTATTTGACTGCGATATTGTGTTAAGATTGTTTGAATGCGACGAGAAGAGTTTACTTGAGATGTAACAAGGACTATTGGGTGTTTGATTTCTGTTTTGATTCGACGTATGGCCTCAAGTTATAGGTGTGTTGAAGGACCTCTCATGTAGTTTAGTTGTGGAGTGAAGTAGATTTTCATGTCATGTCATGAGTTCAGACTTAGGAAGATTAAGTGATTACGTAGTAATTGTGGTTGTGAAAGGGTATGAAGAGATGTTAGATTAAGTCTAAGCAGGTGGGTTACCTCCCGCAGGGTGTCCTGAGGTTGTGTGTGATCCCTATGTTGTTTTGTAGAGAGTTCCCTTTTGCCAGTGAATTATATGTGCTGCAATTTGAGTTTGGATCGCTTGTGGGAGTTGGCTTGGTTATTACAAGGGTGAATGCGAGAGTTGCAGATAATTTGAAGTATTAGATGATTTGCGTTACAATAGCTCCGGAAGGATTTAGTTGAATCTCACCGTGGTATTATGGAAGCAATAGAGTATGGGCATTGTGAGTTATTATGTGTTTTGATCTATGGCTTTGAGCCAAGTGGGGGAGTCTAATATCGACGAGTTGATTGCACGATTTCGTGTTGTATTGGTTTTGGTTTGAGGTATACTGGTGAATCAGTTATGACTTGCAAAGGTGGAGTTTAAGGATGACTCGAGTAATGGAAAATTTCTGGATACATGTTGTATTATACTCTATGGGTATATAGGTTCCATTGAATGATTGAGTTGTTATTCGTAAAGGATGTAGTGTGTGTGGAGTATGAATTTTCTCAGTTGCTTAGGCGTGTGGGTTACTCCCTTAGGTGTTGGTGTGCTAATGGGGCACAGGTCGTTCGATCCGTTTGGTCGGTTTAATTGAGATTTGAGGAGAGTGGATGACTCTCAGGTATGGTTCTAATGGATTCAAGATTTAAATGTAGCTGTTTAACCAAAGAATTAGATTCTCTGCCAAAGCTATTTTAAGAAGAACACGGGTTTCTGATAACCAAATAATATGCTAATAATTGTAAGTAAATTCCTAAATAGAAAGCAGAAAGATGCGTAAGAAGTAAGTATATTTTAATAGTGGTTCGAACATGTCCTTACAAGTTATATTTTACTCCCTTTTATAGGGAATTTCTTAATATAACGTCTACACTTTTCAATGATTGAGCATTAATGGCTAATAATGGCATTAATGTAACGTTACAATGATTAATCGTAACTGTTGTGTGAAGATTATGTAATGTTTTGGCTCATTAATTGAAGATCCCCGAATCTGCCCTTTATTCCGTCTTGATTCATTCTGACCGTGTCTCTTCGCCTTTTCAATTAGGTTGAGATTCCCGCATCTGATTACCCCGTGGGTATGCTGTTCCGTTCCTCTTTATATCGTACCTTTTCATAAAGTCTCATCCAGTTGTCATGTTGTCATTGCTCCACAGAGATTGCAGAGTCATCATAGGTATTACACGTGTGAAGCTCATTTTTACCAATACAGTAGCGATTTGAAATTTTTAAGATTTGTATATGGCTAGAAATGGAGAGTTATATTGGACGGTGTGGAGACTTGTGGCATTTTTATATCATTGGGGATTTTGCATTTCAGTATCAAGAAGGTGAAGAAAGCAATTTTAGGTTCACATAGGGTCTTTTGTGTGGTGAATTTTGGTTAGGGATCATGGTGTTCTAGCAAGGAGAAGTATCAATTTGAAGGCAATCTGGTAAGGACTTGGATAAATAGGACATCTTGGTAGTAGGTTGAATCAGCACTGTAATATGTATGATCGGTTCTTTGGGTACTTATGACGTGGCTAGTCTCTACAGGTGTTTCGTGGCAATGTTCTTGGGTTTCGGCAACCTGCGTGGCTGGGTTGAGTTAGAAAGATTCTAATATGATAGCTTGGTTATGTGCAAATGGGTTTCGAAGAGTTCTCAATGGTTTTTACCACGGTTCGCGAGGTATATTTCCTACTGGCATGAGGAGCATGTGGTGTATAGTGAGTTTCTCATGGATGGAATCAAATGGAAGGTTCTTGGCTAATTGAGTATGTAGTTACTTGTGACTCGGAGTGGACTATGAAGTTCTAGTATTTTTCATATGATGGCACAGTATAGGCGGTGTGTTGTGTGGGATTGGATTTACGTGAGCGAGATCACAGTTCAGTTTTGAAGGGAAGGTCATGAAATTCGTAGGCAGCATGGACGGTTTCAGATGACTAGGTAAATGATAACTATTTGGTATGGCTTGATGAGAGCATACATTTCAAAAAGGGCAATGTGTTTGATTTATGGATACTTCACCGATACTGCGGCATTCTCCTGGGGGATCGACTGTTGATATTCGAGTTTTTCTATGTGGCACGAAAGAATTTTTAAAAGTGTTCCTCGTGGGATGATCATGTATGAGATATGTGTTAGACATTTTGGCGGTGGAATTGGGATCAGATATGGGGATTCGTATGTCCTATGGATTTGGAGACTGGGAGTTCTCAGGAGCACACTGTTTCCTGGTTGTGGATTGTGAAGTCGTGGCCGAAGCTATCCAGATGATAGTATGTGTTATGATTCAGTCATTGTGGGCTTTCGGAGGTTTATTTATCTATTTGTGGGTGCCCAGAGCTGATTTGGGGGTCCATTGGTAGTCCTAATTAGGATGTGTATTCTACACCGAGTTGGATTGGTTGGTTCCATAATGCTATTGTTAAGGGATGTGTCATTCGGTTCTTGCTGAGCTTATTCGTGTTTTGAAATTTTCCGTGAGTTGCTCTTCTATGCTACGAAGAGTTGTGATTCGTTGGTTTTAGGCACACATGGTGCGGTTCTATTGTGGTCTTATAGCGGAATTTGAGCGAGATGAGTAATTGGGTATTACACGATTGAGGGCGTATTGGTTATGTTCTTTTGGGTTTTCTGTGGCATTTTATCGTCTGATTCTCTGTGGTTATGGTAATGCACTTTGGGTATTGGATGTTGAATTTTGCGTGGTTATTGATTTTGAGCATGGTGGCTCGAGGTATATAATATAGACCAGCATCTGGATGGAGTCGCGAATTGCAGTGGAGTTATGTTGAGGTATGAACCTTTGTATTAGAGTCGGGTGATGGTTCTACAATGTGTAATGGGTTCTTAGCTTTTTGTGGTGGTGGTACCCGTTGAGCTTGCGAGACGGTTCTCTTGATTGAGTCATTTTCGCTATTGAGTAAATTTGGATTGTTTCTTATTGGTGCATGGATTGCACGGTTCGTGGCTCTGGGTAGTATTGGTGTTGCGTATCAGTAGAGTAGTTGGTATTCGATAAGATGAAGACGTCGGATTTAGGATGGCTTCTATCATATTTGATTGCGGTATATTTGGAAGGATAATATAAAAGTCGGTTTAGGATTGGCTATAGTTCTTGTTGAAGGAGAGGGATCTCAACGACTTGTTGATTTGATGAACGATTATGAGTTTCTGCGTGTTCTTTCGTTATCGACAGTGTATGAAGGTTTTAGAATGAGGTTTTGTTAGGTATGAGGTTTATTACCGGGATTGGTTTTTTTGAGGCTTTAGTGCGAAATTGTGACCGGGAAGTGAGTTTTGAGTCGAGGTAAGTCTCTGTCACGACCCAGAATTGCAACCGTCAGGATCGTGATGGCACCTAACAGTTCACTGGCTAGGTAAGCCAACGTTAGAATAATTTTACTTCTTTTAGCAGTTTAAATAGTAACATTGATAACGAACTAAAATAACATATATGTTCTTGTCACGCCCCAAACTAGGGGAGGCACGACCGGCACTCGATACTGTATTTGATCGAGTTAGCCACTAAACATACTAGCTAACTAAACTAAGGGCCCAACAGATCGGGAAACACAACATCTAAAATACTAAGCCTGGACCGTTAAGGTCATGACCAGAATAACAATAAGCCATATAAACTAAGGTAGACAAGCCAAAATAATAAAGTACTAGCTGGCCGACGAGGCCGCGACTGAAGACATACATGCCTACACACATATATATACATGCCAAGCCTATGGGCTGGAGACTGAAAGCTGCAAAAAGAAACCCAGAATACTGTGTCCACAATAGCCTCTAAGAGTGTCATAAGCGTTGTCGAGACAAGGTCCCGACTATACCCAAACTATACAACATAAGTAACCATCCTATGGAAGCTCCAGGAAGAGGTGGAGCTTACCAACTCACAGCTGCAGAACCCCGAAATCCAAGCGGATGGGTCGATCAGAGTCCCTACCTGGACCTGCACGAAACAAAAATGCAGTGTCCCTAGGCAACAGGAGATCAATTGGAATAAAAATGTACTGGTATGTAAGGCAGAAAGTAGAATCATACATAGCTGATGTAAAAAGGGTAATAGAGATACCACCTGACACTGAAACTCTGATAGCCTCCATGGCCGACATCCGACCTCATAGTAATCAAATATGCATGGTATGCTCGTGTAATCGTATGTCGTGAATACATATATATTGATGCAAATGCATGACATACCCAACCAAATGCTAGCAATGGCGGTCTCTCCCGGTAGCTAACCGGTATCATATTGCCAACCTGTGGCCATCTGTACAATATATATAGTCTTTCGGGCAAATAGGCCCCTTACCTCCGATTATATCTCGAAGTCCACGCATAAAATGTCATGTATGATATGAACTTTGAATTCACATAATAGGCCATAACAAGAACTTAGCCAATCTTGGCTCATTGGTACTCTTGTTCTCATAATCTCATAATCACCTTCGTATCGCATACAAATGTCTCGGTGAACCTCATATTTTTTTTGAATAAGCTTGAAAACTTAACTCGACTTTTAGAAAGATAACTTAACTCTGAAGATGTTCATAAAAAGTTTAAGGTGGTTCACTTAGTCCTTATACCTGATTTCTTGATAATTAGTAAAAGAAAGTATTTAAAAAATCAAGTGTTTTAGTAGTTTAAACATAAAAATTATATTTGAGATTTTTGGAAATCGACGTATCACTTTAGATATTTTAAAATACACTTTAACAAGGAATAAAGACTGATCACAAATACTAAATGCCTTTATTTTTAAGTCACACAACCCAAATACGAATAAGAATTCATATATATGGACATATAGTTAAGAAAGCCGACAAAATGACATATATAGATGTCGAATACCCTATTTAACCGAACGAGTGGACTATCAACCTAATAGCATAATGAAAATACTTCAGCTACGATCCCAATTCCTTTCACAGAAGGTCTTTTCTAGCAATAGAATAGTAAAATATCACATTTGGCGTCTTAGGAATTTCCAAGAATTCATGCTAAAAGGAAGGACGGAGCTTAGCCTTAACATACCTCTCCAACGAACGTCAGAATGCCTTTAGTTTCTTCACGAAAGTTTTTATTTACGTCCTAAGCTTAAGATTCATAAACACTATATATATGCAGCTTATACGCACCTATAAACAGTTCATAATTGAGTTTAAATCGGCAGATTTGCCATATGACCCTAACTTGACGAAACGTCCGTAGAACTTTGTAAAAACGATCATAAAAGAGTCCCAAGATGATTACCTTGGCAAACCAAGTATAAAATCTGAAGAACCAGAAAGAACAACAAATTCCTATCTTCCAAAAATATCTCCAAACACAGCTAATAGAAGGGGAAAACGATTACAAAGTGTAGAGATTGCGTATCTAGGCACGGGGGCAAGCTTTAACGATAGGAATCGTTAAAAATGCACCTTAATCACTCAAGAACACCATGGAACCATCTCTTCATCTTTCTCACTGTTTTGGGACGAAGATGAAATGTTTTGGGGTCTTAAAAGTCGAATTTACCGACTTATACCACTTGTTTGACTCGACCCGGTTCGCGACCTGTTTCAGCTCGGACAGTCCGCGGTAAAACAGTCATAACTCTTTAATCCGATGTTGGTTTGATGTGAAGTTTCTTTGGTTGTGAACTAGGCTCGTAGACCTTAGATTAGATAGTTTGTGGGTCCCATAAATGATCTGATACATTTGACTCAAAGTTTAGAAAATTTATTAGAGAAATTTACGATAACTTTTGACGACCTTTATTTCGCGACATGCTTGACCCCAAAACTTAACATGTGACCAGTGTGATATTATAATACCTCCTAACACATTATTCTTAGAATATTAGACACTCTTAGTCTTATCCCACAGGTGCAAGTTAACTTAAACCTTCCGAACGCGTGGGGTGCTACCCGAGCCATTTCTTTAACAACGAACCTTTGTTTAAGGGATTCCTTTGACCTAAAGCTTTAGTTTTTTTCCTTGATATTACCACACATTTTAAGTCTTATTATCTCAATGTGCTACACCCAATCATATATACCTTATATAACCATGCCACGTTACGTATACTACGTAAGAGAAGAGAGAAAAAAACACATGGGCTAAAAACACCTTAGAGAAGTCCTCCCATTCTGCTGGCGGAGCATCAGGTCCTCTAGATATCTCCCATGCCTCATACCATAGGAAAACTACATCACGTAGTCGAAAAGAAGCCAACTCCACAGCCTCGGTGACGGAGGCATGCATCACCCTCAGTACTCTATACATATGGTCTATAAAGTCCTGGGGATCCTTAGTAGAACTGGATCTTGTAAATAATGGAGGGTCCAAGTGAAGAAACTCTCGTACCGTCGAGCTTCCTGTCGGATCTCTCCGGGCATCTGCCCCCGACTCTAGCTGTCGCTCAAGAATAGAAACCATCCTAGTCAGCAACTGAACTGCCTCCCTCATCCCCTGCTCCCTAGTCTCTGATGGGGGAACAACAGGTGCTGGAGGTCCTGTGTCTCTAGCTGCCTCAGGTACCAATGGAACTGGTGAGGCTGGGGGTATTGCATCTCCCTGGGCTCCAACAAGTGCTGGGGAAGCTGAAACTAGGGGTACTGGAGACTCACTGTGTTCCTCTAAGGGAAATCTATCCCTCTGACCCGGTGGGGAACGACTTGTACTTTCCCCCGGATCCATACCTATCTCTCGATGTGCCATCTCCTGAGGTAGGTAGCCTATTAGATAAGAAACACAAAGAACGATTTAGATTTCATATGTTCTTATAACTTCGCTCTATAGCACGATCTATTAATTGAAAGAAACGTAACCATTCCTAAATGCCTCATAGCCTCCTGATTATAAGTGTGGTGCACAACACACCTATAAGCAAGACTCTATAAGACACGACTTGTGGACTCCCAGGGATACGACTTGATCTGATACCAAGTTTGTCACGCCCCAAACTAGGGGAGGCACGACCGGAACTCGATACTGTATTTGATCGAGTTAGCCACTAAACATACTAGCTAACTAAACTAAGGGCCCAACAGATCGGGAAACACAACATCTGAAATACTAAGCCTGGACCGTTAAGGTCATGACCAGAATAACAATAAGCCATATAAACTAAGGTAGACAAGCCAAAATAATAAAGTACTAGCTACACACATATGAAGACATACATGCCTACACACATATATATACATGCCAAGCCTATGGGCTGGAGACTGAAAGATGCAAAAAGAAACCCAGAATACTGTGTCCACAATATCCTCTAAGAGTGTCATAAGCGCTGCCGGGACAAGGCTCCGACTATACCCAAACTATACAACAAAAGTAACCATCCTATGGAAGCTCCAGGAAGAGGTGGAGCTTACCAACTCACAGCTGAACCCCGAAATCCAAGCGGATGGGTCGATCAGAGTCCCTACCTGGACCTGCACACACGAAACAAAAATGCAGTGTCCCCAGGCAGCGGGAGATCAGTACGAATAAAAATGTACTTGTATGTAAGGCAGAAAGTAGAATCATACATAGCTGATGTAAAAAGGGTAATAGAGATACCACCTGACACTGAAACTCTGATAGCCTCCATGGCCGACATCCGACCTCATAGTAATCAAATATGCATGGTATGCTCGTGTAATCGTATGTCGTGAATACATATATATTGATGCAAATGCATGACATACCCAACCAAATGCTAGCAATGGCGGTCTCTCCCGGTAGCTAACCGGTATAATATTGCCAACCTATGGCCATATGTACAATATATATAGTCTTCCGGGCAAATAGGCCCCTTACCTCCGATTACAGCTCGAAGTCCATGCATAATATGCCATGTATGATATGAACTTTGAATGCACATAATAGGCCATAACAAGAACTTAGCCAATCTTGGCTCATTGGTACTCTTGTTCTCATAATCTCATAATCACCTTCGTATCGCATACAAATGTCTCGTGGAACCTCATATGTTTTTTTTGTATAAGCTTGAAAACTTAACTCGACTTTTAGAAAGATAACTTAACTCTGAAGATGTTCATAAAAAGCTTAAGGTGCTTCACTTAGTCCTTATACCTGATTTCTTGATAATTAGTAAAATAAAGTATTTCAAAAAATCAAGTGTTTTAGAAGTTTAAACATAAAAATTATATTTGAGATTTTTGGAAATCGACGTATCACTTTAGATATTTTAAAATACACTTTAACAAGGAAGAAGGACTGATCGCAAATATAAATGCCTTTATTTTTAAGTCACGCAACCCAAATACGAATAAGAATTCATATATATGGACATATAGTTAAGAAAGCCGACAAAATGACATATATAGATGTTGAAGACTCTATTTAACCGAACAAGTGGAATATCAACCTAATAACATCATGAAAATACTTCAGCTACGATCCCAATGCCTTTCACAGAAGGTCTTTCTAGCAATAGAATAGTAAAATATCACATTTGGAGTCTTAGGAATTTCCAAGAATTCGTGCTAAAAGGAAGGACGGAGCTTAGCCTTAATATACCTCTCCAACGAACGTCAGAATGCCTGTAGTTCCTTCACGAAAGTTGTTTCTTACATCCTAAGCTTCGCAAACACTATATATATGCAGCTTATATGCACCTATAAACAGTTCATAATTGAGTTTAAATCGGCAGATTTGCCATATGACCCTAACTTGACGAAACGTCCGTAGAACTTTGTAAAAACGATCATAAAAGATTCCCAAGATGATTACCTTGGCAAACCAAATATAAAATCTGAAGAACCAGAAAGAACAACAAATTCCTATCTTCCAAAAATAGCTCCAAACACAGCTAATAGAAGGGGAAACAATTGCAAAGTGTAGAGATTGCGTTTCTAGGCATGGGGGCAAACTTTAACGATAGAAATCGTTAACAACGCACCTTAATCACTCAAGAACACCGTGGAACCCTCTCTTCAGCTTTCTCACTGTTTTGGGACGAATATGAAATGTTTTGGGGTCTTAAAAATCGAATTTACCGACTTATACCACTTGTTTGACCCGACCCGATTCACGACCCGTTTCAGCCCGGACAGTCCGCGGTAAAACAATTTTAACTCTTTACTCCGATGTCGGTTTGATGTGAAGTGTTTTTGGTTGCGAACTAGACTCCTAGAAATTTGATTAGGTAGTTTGTGGGTCCCATAAATCTTTATATATTGGGAGAAATAATCTGATACATTTGACTCAAAGTTTGGAAAATTTATTAGAGAAATTTACGATAACTTTTGCCGACCTTTATTTCGCAACTTGCTTGACTCCTAAACTTAACATGTGACCAGTGTAATATTATAATACCTCCTAACATATTATTCTTAGCATATTAGTCACTCTTAGTCTTATCCCATAGGTGCAAGTTAACTTAAACCTTCCGAACGCGCGGGGTGCTACCCGAGCCATTTCTTTAACCACGAACCTTTGTTTAGGGGATTCCTTTGACCTAAAGCTTTAGTTTTGTTCCTTGATATCACCACACATTTTCAGTATTATTCTCTCAATGTGCTATACCCAATCATATATACCTTATATAACCACGCCACGTTACGTATAATACGTAAGAGAAGAGAGAAAAAAACACATGGGGTCTCATAGTTCTAATACATATGCGAAAATTAAACAGTTACAATTCCCTGAATCTGGGGAGTTCCGAACTTCTAAAGTGATACACATACAGGTCTAAAATAAGTATAAAGCTGCCTGAATGAAGTAGTACAACTAAAAGAAAAAGAGGATGGGGACTCCAGGTGCTGCGGGCGCTGAACATCTGTACCTCAAGTCTCCGCCAATATCCGATCCGAGCTCACTAATGACCGCTGCTGGGACCCCTACAAAATCTGCACAATGTGCAGAGTGTAGTATCAATACAACCGACCCCATGTACTGGTAAGTGCCGAGCCTAACCTCGACGAGGTAGTGACGAGGCTAAGGCGAGGCATCTTTACAAAACCTGTACGCGGTATATAAATGACAGAATAATAGAAATACAAGACAGAACCAAACAACCAACTGAAATCGATAACCACAACCTCTAGAGTGAACCAGTATCGTCTAAAATTACTACTCCTTACTATATTAGATAATGAAAGAAATACTGGAAAGAAATGCAGTTCAGGAAATAGAAACCCATAGTTTTGTTGCGGCGCGCAACCCCATCCTACCAGACCTCACAAAATTCTCCCTTATTCCTCCGTAACAATAATAATAACAGTAAATAATATATATATATATATATATATGTTGAGGCGCGTAACCCGATCTCACCATATATCAATATCAGTAAGATAATTCACCCTTATTTCACCATATTAGTCCACCCTTATTCCTCCTGTTGCGGAGTGCAACCCAATCCCATCATATAAACACATTCACCCTTATTCCTCCATATCAATCCCCCCTTATTCCTCCTCCTGCTGCGGCATGCAGCCCGATCCCACCATATCAGTACCAAACACTCAATGTACACAGTCAATTTATAGTCTAAATCACAAGGCCTTTACGATAAATAAATACCAAATTGAACCAAGCAAAGGAAACCTTGATCAATATAAAATCTACTCAAATAATATTACATAGCGAAACCAATCCAACAATTTACAATTTAAAAGGTGCAAACAAGTCAAATTTAAGCAAATAACAGGGATTAGGGGACATATGGGAAGAACTAACATAGCTAACAGGAGAAGATACTGATTAACACGTTGTCACGACCCAAAATCCATAAAGTCGTGATGGCGCCGGATATCATTGTCAGGCAAGCCAATCATTAATCAATTAAAATAATTTTCCTGTTTTAACATTTATGAAAAAGCATTTCCTTTCACTTTATTACATATTAACTAAATAAAATCTGTCAATTAAAACAATAGTTTAAATATTACACTTTAGCAAATATATCCCAACACATCCTAGAACCCGGTGTCACAAGTACATGAGCGATCTCTAAGAATTTATACAATCATCACAAAGCCTGTCCGAAATACAAATTCGACAAGGAAATTTAAAATAAAAATAAAAATAGTATGAAGGAGACTCTGTCAGCTGCGGATCGCCTCCGGATGGTGCAGTTCGCCTAAGTCTCCAACCAGCCATGTAACTATGAAGGTACCTGTGCAATAAAAATACACAGCAAGTGTAGCATGAGTACAAAAATAACGTGTACTCAGTAAGTCGCCCGCCTAACCTCAGAGAGGTAGTGACGAGAGGTCGAATTATACACTCATTAAGGGCCAGCAAATTAATTAACAGCATATGATGAACATGGTAGGCATGTAGGGGTAGTAAAGCAGCAATATATATAAGGCACTGAAATCCAAGTAAATACTGAAAATAACAAATAGTTACCACTCCCTCATTTCCCCCCAAATATTTTAAATAAACAATTTCCTCTTTGTTTTCCCCCAAATATCTTCTCACCTTTAAAAATCCATGAAAAACATTTAACAATTTAGCATGCGCATACGGGATAAGGACAACCGGTCTGAGCCGTCATAACAATCATCTCTGTGCACTACCGAGGATCGAACGGCCCGTACCAAAAGTGCACCTCTCAATAAATACTCATGTCTATGCACTGCCGAGGATCGAACGGCCCGTACCAAAAGTGCATCTTTCAATAAAATACTCATGTCTATGCACTGCCGAAGATCGAACGGCCCGTACCAAAAGTGCATCTTTCAATAAAATACTCATGTCTATGCACTGCCGAAGATCGAACGGCCCGTACCAAAAGTGCATCTTTCAATCCGCCATGGCATACAAAACTATCCCATGAGAGTGGGGTAAATAACATTCCGCTCATGGAATGTAAATTGCGAAGCATTCACATGCAGTTAGGCACAATCAACAGTCCACCCCGAATACATCGGGAAAACAAATACTCAAGTAGGTCTTGCAAGTGTGAAGAAAGGTACAGATGAACCTGGTTCATCGGGGGAAGAAACATTGGCTGAAAGGTTGAGAAAACTGGGGGAGTCTTATAACCCAAGAGAAGAAGGAGTCAGAAACCCAAGAAGACAACTCACCCAGTTCCTTCAAAGAAAAGGAAAATTTCTGAAGTTGCTGATGTTTCTGCTCCAAAAGTTAGAGCTACTCGTAGCACTATGAGAGAAAAAGAAGAGAAATTAGAAAAGGCTCTGAAGGAGAGCAAGGAGAAGAGGGAAGCAAAAGGAAAAGCAAAAGTTGGAGAACCTGTTGAGGCTATTGAGATTCAAGAGACTGGGTTGGACCTGGTCCAACAGGAGGAGCAACCTACTCCAGGCGTGGCTGAGACACCAAAACCGACAAAGGCTAAGGCTTCTTCAAAGAAGTCAGCTAGGATGTCTGTGGCACCAACAAGATCTGTTAAGAAGACCAGGGCCAAGCCAAATAGAGAGAAAATTGTTTATGATTATGATATAGACTGGAGTGGAGAGGAGGAAAAGGAAATTGGAGTGGTGACTGACAGAGTTACCATGTTTGGAAAAAGAACAATACTAAAGGGTAAGCTGGTGAAGGATTTAGAGGAGCCTGATATGCAATATCTAATGGAAACTCTAGAGGTGCAAGGCTCGAAGGACATGGTCCTTCGCATGGAAGGCAGGCTGGCAAGAGCTGAATTGGTAGAGTTTATGGGGAATGCCAATGTCAAGGAAGGCAGGGTCACGTCTATGGTCAAAGGAATTGAGTTTTCCTTTGATGTTAAAGAACTGGGTGTTATTCTTAACATACCAGCTGAGGGCTATGAGGACTATACAAGGCAGAGATGGCCTTGTCTAGATGGAATGGCCTCAGCAATCGACATCACCAGGTTCTTTAGTGATAGTGAGAAGGAGATTGAACCCAGGCCGGTTTACAAGAGTGAGATGAAGCCCGAGCACAAGCTACTCTTTGAGTTCGTCATCAAGTTCCTACTGCCTAGACAAGAAAGAAGGCATATGGCAAATTGTATAGATCTTACTTTGATGGAATGCTTGTACAGGGGAAAGCAAATTAATTGGCTAGCTTTTATCATCCAACTCTTTGACAGAGTGGTGAACGGAACCAAAGCACATGCAATTCTTTATGGCTTCATTCTGACAGCAGTGCTTGCACATTTTGGGGTTCCAGTAAGGAAGGCTGAGATGGCTACGGTCAAAGGTTATTTTGGGAAGGAAACTTTGCTTACATGTGACTACAATGTCAATGTTCCTGTGGATGAACCTGGTTCATCTAGGAAGCAACCAGTCAACAGCAAAGTTAGAACTTTGGTGCAAGAAAACAAGATTAAGGATATGGAGATCCTTCGTTTGAAGTCTCGTGTGATTAAGGTTGAAGAAGAGCGGGATGCTCTTAGAGCTAAATTAGCAAAGGAGAAAGAAAAGAACGTGGGTGTTCTTCAACAGATGTTGTCTCTCCTACAATCCAAGTCCACAATCGCCACTGCACCTTCCCATCCTTAGGCTTCTCAGAGCTTCCATAACCCATCTTAAGACCAGTTATCAGTTTCAGTTATTTTTATTTTTTTTGCTCATGGTTGGATTGTTTTTGTTTTTTTGTATGGTGGTTGATTATCGTTACTTATCAATGAATTTTTCTTTTAGTTACCTGTCTCAATTTATGAGTTAGCTAACATTTATTGGTTTCTTGTGTTGATTAATCATGATTTGCACCTGCAGTTGCCTCAATGGCCATGAGTAATAATTAATAAAACTGGTAAGTATATCATTTTACAAACTTTTTGATGATGCTAAAAGGGGGAAGATAGTTTGTGCTGAACTTTTCAAAAATATTTTTAAAGTTTAAAGTGATATTTATAACCTAATGAACCTAGATTCTCTATGATTAATGATTAAAACAATACAAAGTTCTTTGAAGTGTATACAGGATTAAGCACAGAGTTTGTCATCATCAAAAAGGGGGGAATTTGTTATCCCATGTCACTGCATAGTTTTGAAGATTGACAAACGGCTGACCAGTTGAATCAGGTCCATCAGAGCACACATCTTGAACTAACTAGCTGGCACATGAACCGTATACGCTTAGGAGATGTTTTGAATATGAAATATAAATGAACCAAGAGATCGTCTCCTAATGCGAAAGTTTGCAAACTGATCTGATTAATTGAAGTCAAATTGAGCAAGGAAAGTAACAAAAGAAAGGAAGTTGAGTTTGGTTCGAATTAGTTCACCTAGGTAGAGTTGAACTAGAATTGGAAGACAAGCTCAACGACTGACTCTATAAATACTTGATGTATTTCTACTGGAATTCAACACGCACAAAGCTGAAGTGAATCAAAGTCTGAAAGCAAAATTTCCAGAGTTATTTTTGCTAGCAGAATCATTGTGCGATGCAAAGGCTACAGTTTAACTAGAAGAACCAGTTCCATCTGATTGATTATTGAGTCTAGTTGATTGTAGTAGGAGTTCTTAATATTGTATCTTCCAGCTTTCATAGAAGCAATTGTAATAGGTACGTATTGTTCAAGTTAGAGTTAACTTGAGGTGTGTAGAAATTAGCTAGGGGCTAGTTACTACAAAGGGATTAGAGTTAGTCCTAGGATTACAAAAGAGTTTATTTTGTAAGTCCGTTTGGCTCAGAGTTTTTAGTGAAGTGTTTGAGCAAATCCTACTGAGGAGTAGGTCGTGGTTTTTTCACCTTTTGAGCCAGGTGTTTTCCACGTAAAAATCTCTGTGTTTTTATTTTACTGCTTTTATTATTCCGCAACAGTAGTAGTTGGAACACCAAGAAGAACCAGGTTCTTCTACTGAGACAGCACTCGAAAATTGGGTACCACACAAAGTAACCTATCTTATTGTGTGGTATAAAAGTCTAAAACATCAACATCACTGAAATGCGCTTCAGGCCAAACTTAGGAAATTTCTTAAAAAATGCTGACTTCCACAATATGCATCGAAACGCTCCCGGGTTATCCAAAACCCGATTCGGACATACGCCCAAGTCCGAAATCATCATACGAACTTGCAGGAACCTTCAAATCCTGATTCGGAGGTCGTTTACTCAAAATTCGAATCTTAGTTGATTCTTCCAACTTAAGGCTTCTCAAAATGAGAATTTTCTTTCTAAATCAACTCTAAACTTTCCGAAATTCAATTCCGGCCACACCTACAAGTCAAAATACCTGAAATGGAGTAGCTTACGACTTCAAACCGCTGAATGACACGCTAGAGATCAAAACGACCGATCGGGTTGTTACATTCTCCCCCACTTAAGCAGATGTTCGTCCTCGAACGTGCTAAGAACTGCTCTGGAGTTATATGAAATCACTATTTAACACCTCATGCACCTGCCCGTGCTACCACATCCCAGTTGAGTACATTAGCTTGATCAAATCTGAAGATTTCTTCTTTTATCCATATAATAAGCTCAGAATTCATTCAAACACCTGAAATTTCTCTGCCAGGCCTAGTTCCAATATATAACTACCATATCAACTACCACACGATATACTAGAACATGACTGCATACCTTTGCCGAATCAGCACCATGCACCGCATAACTCATCATCTGACCACAATGGCACTCCCTGAACCTTAATAGTCAAAATTTCACGAATCTGGTGCTCCTGATGCACCTCAAACGAATATGCATACATCCTGCAATAATGCTGACGATACCACCACAACGGAGGAACTGTGCATAAATTCATACCCAACTGCGGAGTTTATAAATCGTTGAATAACTCATCTTGGCTTGAATAATCTCCTCATTACGAACCTGAATAATGGTATTTGTTCTTTAATATACACTTCACATAACCGTATCGCACTGATCCCGGATCCGAAAATCTCGTCTCACCCAGTATGAACTGCTCAAACAATAAATCACCCCAAACATGACCAACATCCTCACATGATACCACATCGCGCCAATAGGCCATAACTCGAACATGATAATAAGAAACGACTCAGGAAGGGACTATTTAACTTGCAACTAATATGAACTTTTCTCAGAAAATAGGAAGTAAAACATAAGAAAAATAAATATATATTAACCCTTCTCATCATCACACTGTTGCGGCGTGCAACCCGATCCGAATAACATACCCGTGGCGACGTGCCACCCGATCCACACATAAAATTTACATAAGAAGATATATATACGGAGTTGATTTGCCCAATATTACAAATTACTGAATATCGGTCACAAGCATGCTAAGTGCAATTTCCATCCTGGGGAGACTGATAGAGCCGCATGCAACAAAACTCAAACACAACTGAGGTGTGATATATATATATATATATACACACACACGCACACACACACACACACACACACACTCTGGATCTCAAGAGCTATCCTGCTCACATAATATCCCCACTACGCGGGACCTCGACACATAAGAAATTATCAAGCCGTTTCACAACTCACACGACACAAATAACAATATTACCTGAATTTGACGAAGATGGAACACCACCCGATATCCCAACACCCCTCCCTGAGGAGCGCTATACTGAAATGAACATATCTACCTCACATGAAGCCCATAATCATATTTAAATCCATCCACAAACATCGAGTCTACCTTGCTCGCACCAAACTAAGCTAATAGCTTTACCTGAGTCCATATTAACCCACTTTCTCTCATAATACGCGAGAACAACCATCATAGCTAGGACAAACACCCCACAATCCACAACCAAATGAACTGAACGCCTTTCAGGCATAATTTCTCAAATAAACACTATTGCACTTATTTATAATTAGTCCAAATCATCAATCCATCAAGTGACTACATGTCACACTTATACAATCTTTTCGCGGTCATGCTTCCACGACCTTCCACACAAGGCAACAAGACACATCAAGAACCCATGACCAGGGTACAAAGCCTCTTCCACCGAATATCAATCTCAGGTGACACTGAAGATAACACCAGCTTACTCTGAACTTTCAAATCCCTTTTTCTTGCTCTTCCGAGCTCGTGACATCCTTATTAACGCCGAACCAATCTCGATTCTTACTCCCAGTTACATACTGCTTACCACACCTAACATGCCAATTTGAGGTAGCGCAAGAATTCCATCATAACTTCTGAACCACCAATAGGGTGAACACTTCATCATATAGAAACCTTTTACTTAACTCAATTCAGGAGTACCATCTCAACACACGTGTTAATTCCCACAATCACCCAACATGCAAATCCTTAAGTAGTAGGTTTATACCACCATAACCTTTCGGGGATCCGCCTACACCTGACAGGCCATAACACTTAAATGGTCCCATATGGAATCCATACGATGGCTGACAAGCCCCGCACACGCCGGCACAAACCACATGCCTAACTTAATTACATCGAAGGAACTGATCACTGCCGCAAATGTGCCATTTCAACCATGGCTAATCAATCTATCTTCTTTTAATCATCTTCAATTGCTTCAGGAATAATAGCAACTTCCTTTAACTCATAGCAAACTCAACCCTCACTCATCCCGAGTGACCTTGATTCACGAGACTATGCTGCCTAAATCCCGTAACCCATCTCATACCCTCCTGATAATATTTCTACAATCCAGAGTTTATTTCTCTCATTCCTCTAATACTATCCTGCATGCTGAAACATATCATAGAACATTCCAACCATCTTCCTCTTCTCAGAAATCATTCTGCAAAAGCTCGATTCTTAATCATACTGCTGCCTTTAACCCTTAAATACCGCATTCTTAACTTTTAAACTCACTAGGACCGCTGTTGAGAGTCACCCACTCTGACTGGCCCCGAATATAATCAATTCCAAGGATCTTCTAGCACATGAACACCCTTTTCATTGAAGCACGTGACTGAGTCACTACCCTGACAACTCACCTATGCCTTAAGCAAAAATCTGAATCTTCCAAAGCCTAACCCTGGCCCGACAGGGCCAACGTTTGCACACATTCATCAAATCCCACGCAAAATCATCATTTTACTCCTTTCTCTTAGCTTTAATAACTTGCCAACACGCCGACAATCCGCAACCCTATGATAACACAATCCTGCAACCCAACTGCAGATGGTGGGACTCCCCCACTTATCCCGAAGCTACTCCTTGCACCCCTCTAGACCCTGCCGAGATCCTTTCTCCTTAGATAACATGATCTTGCTCAACCAATCCGTCCAATTCCTCCAAATTCTCTCGCTAGCACTCCCTAAATGCTCAAATTCTCTAGCATCATTCGCACTTTCTTCCTCCTACCGAATAACCACCCCTCACAGAGATCTGCCAACCATGCCACCGCTAACCTACTCACAGGAGATAACCCACATGTGGATATCACCCGAGGACATCTTCCAACGACGGTGAAATGCACGCTCTCTGCGACTTCAATACCCGATCCTACGCCCTGCTTCATTTACCAACTTTACTAGTCCGTCCACTTCTCATGGACATCTATTATATTCACGACAAATCTTCAAATTCCAAGCTATACTACCGCTCCCCCACTTTGCGACTGCTCGACTTCCGCTTCTTACACCTGGCCTCCTAGAAATGGAACCACTGCCTAGCCTCATTTCAGGATCAATCTCTGCCAACCGCATTCTTCAATACTTCTTCTCAATACTCTGACCCACGCAACCGAAGAAACCATAGCACCGACAAACTTATCACATTCCATTTGATCAATGACGACGACTTCACGCCACAGGTGCATATCCCACCTCACTTGAAGACACCAAGTCTTACTACTTTATCAACCCCAACCGGACCATTCATAACCCAAATGCCTTTCCTCTGCCGGAACTAAAGTACCGAAATCTCGAAATCAAACTCTGAGAAGACCTCACTTCAAACCATTCATCACCCCCAACATACGTACAAGCCTTCTATCATCATATCGACATCGTGCGATAACCAATCGCAATCATCATCACTACCTGAGCATAGCCTTAAGGCTCCTAGAAACACAGCTACTGAGCTTAAACAAGATGTTATTCCTTCGCAGGGCCATAACAACAGCCCCAACCAATTACACATGGAGACATCTCGAATTACATCCGTAGCACCATTTCAATTCCTCAAATTCCTGATTCATAGCAAGCGCTTCGCGACGCGTAAGATTGAGTAAGAATAAACTTAGGCATAAACCTTAAAGGAATTAGATCGCACGATGAGGAGTCGAGAATGGAAGTATTCCTAACAGCCCTGTAGCCTCTCGAAGATAAGTACAGACGTCTCTGTACCGATCCACAAGACTCTACTAGACTTGATCATGACTCGTGAGACCTAAGGGAACCTAGAGATCTGATACCATGTTGTCACGACCCAAAATCCATAAGGTCGTGATGGCGCCGGACATCATTGTCAGGCAAGCCAATCATTAATTAATTAAAATAATTTTCCTGTTTTAACATTTATGAAAAAACATTTCCTTTCACTTTATTACATATTAGCTAAATAAAATCTGTCAATTAAAACAATAGTTTAAATATTACACTTTAGCAAAAATATCCCAACACATCCTAGAACCCGGTGTCACAAGTACATGAGCGATTTCTAAGAATTTATACAATCATTACAAAGCCTGTCCGAAATACAAATTGGACAAGGAAATTTAAATAAAAATAAATATAGTACGACGGAGACTCTTTCAGCTGCGGATCGCCTCCGGATGGTGCAGCTCGCCTAAGTCTCCAACTAGCCATGTAACTATGAGGGTACCTGTGCAATAAAAATGCACAGCAAGTGTAGCATGAGTACAAAAATAACGTGTACTCATTAAGTCGCCCGCCTAACCTCAGAGAGGTAGTGACGAGAGGTCAAATTAGACACTCATTAAGGGCCAGCAAATTAATTAACATCATATGATAAATACGGTAGGCATGTAGGGGTAGTAAAGCAGCAATATATATAAGGCACTGAAATCCAAGTAAATACTGGAAATAACAAATAGTTACCACTCCCTCATTTCCCCCCAAATATTGAACAAAACAATTTCCTCTTTGTTTTCCCCCAAATATCTTGTCACCTTTAAAAATCCATGAAAAACATTTAACAATTTAGCATGCGCATACGGGATAAGGACAACCGGCCTGAGCCGTCATAACAATCATCTTTGTGCACTACCGAGGATCGAACGACCCGTACCAAAAGTGCGCCTCTCAATAAATACTCATGTCTATGCACTGCCGAGGATCGAACGGCCCGTACCAAAAGTGCATCTTTCAATAAAATACTCATGTCTATGCACTGCCGAAGATCGAACGACCCGTACCAAAAGTGTATCTTTCAATCCGCCGTGGCATACAACCCGCTCCCATGAGAGTGGGGTAAATAACATTCCGCTCGTGGAATGTAAATTGCGAAGCAGTCACATGCAGTCAGGCACAATAAACAGTCCACCCCGAATACATCGGGAAAACAAATACTCAAGTAATGACAGATTTCTCTTTTAAAAACCACAAAATAGTATTTAAATCCTTTCTCAAAATTTATTTGCCAAGTTTTTATAATGTTTATTAATACAACCTTATCTGGAAATACAATTGCCCACGAAGGAATTCAATTCTCTTTTTTTTGATGATTAAGAAAATAAACTCCAATCTTCCTTAGTCATTCGATTACAATTTTTGATTATATTAGCAGTCTAATATTATAGACAAGATCACAGGTACAAAAGGTAAGACATGCTAGTGGGTCCTAGGCTACCCGGACATGGCATAATAGTAGCTACGCACGGACTCCCGTCACCTCGTGCGTACGTAGCCCCCGTAGATAGTAACACATACTTAATTAGTTCACCTAGGGGGACAATTACCCCTCACAAAGTTAGAAAGGAGACTTACCTCTCTCCGAAATTCCATAACCGGCTTCCAAGCCATTCCGACGACTCCAACGGACGCACAACGCCCCAAAACTATCCAAACAACGACAAACCAATGAAAATATACTCTATTATATGCAATAATTCCAAATTATATAACTTCCCAACCCTGCTTAGTGAAATGACCAAAATACCCTCGGGCTCACGTGCCCGAAATCCGAAATTTCTCGATTACATTCTACCCATAGCTTTACTAGTTCAAACATACAATTTACACTAAATTCCATGCTCAAATCGTGGCTAAAAACCCAAATTACCATTTTCTAGGTTCCTTTAAGATTTCCCAATTTCCTACCAATTTCCATATCTAATTCATGCATATAATCTTGTATTTAACTTAAAAATGGGAGGAATTTACTTACCTAGTGATGCTTGGTGGAAAACCCCTCTTGAAGCTCCTCAAACTCGCCCACATCCATGTAACAAATGAAAGAAATGGACAACATTTCGCATATAAACTAATCTGCCCAGGCCCCAATTTACTCTCTGCGTTCGCATACCCACGAGCGCGTTCGCAGAGCTTCCTCGAGCCAATCACTTCGCGATCGCGGTCCCCTACCCGCATTCGCATAGGCTAAAGGGCCCCCAGGCCCCCAACTCCCTTTTCCTCTATGCATTCGCACACCAGACCCTGCAATCGCATAGGACAACCCAACAACCTTCACAAATCCTTCTATGCGATCGCAAACAACTACACGCGATCGCACATGCCAAATCCAAGCAGCCTCCAAATCCTTCTATGCGATCGCACACCCAATCACGCGATCGCATAGAGTAAATACCTGCTGCACTCACACCAGAAAACCAACAACCCTCTCAAGGCAAAAATCGACCCGTTGAGCATCCGAAACACGCCCGAGGCTCCCGAGACCTCAACCAAAACTACCAACTAGACCCAATACCTCATTCGAACTTAGTCGTGCCTCGAAATCACATCAAACAACGCCGAAATCACGAATCACACTAAAATTCAAACTTTATGAACTTAGAAATTCCAACTTCAACATCCGACGCCGAAACCTATCAAATCACGTCCGATTGACCTCAAATTTTGCACACAAGTCATATTCGACATTATAGACCTTCTCCAACTTCCGGAATCGCATTCCGACCCCAATATAAAAATTTCCACTTCTGGTCGGATTTCTCAAAAACCTTCAAATTTCTATCTTTAGCCAAATGACCCGCAGACATCCAAATTCACTTCCGATCGCGCTCCCAACTCCAGAATCACCATACGAAGCTATTCCCAGACTCGGAATCCCAAAACAACATCCACATCACTGAAATGCACTTCAGGCCAAACTTAGGAAATTTCTTCAAAAATGCTGACTTCCACAATATGCATCGAAACGCTCCCGGGTTATCCCAAACCCGATCTAGACATACGCCCAAGTTTGAAATAATCATACGAACCTGCAGGAACCTTCAAATCCTTATTCGGAGGTCGTTTACTCAAAATTCCAATCTTAGTTGATTATTCCAACTTAAGGCTTCTGAAATGAGAATTTTCTTTCCACATCAACTCTAAACTTTTCGAAATTCAATTCCGGCCACACCTACAAGTCATAATACCTGAAATGGAGCTGCTCACGACTTCAAACTGCTGAACGATGCGCTAGAGCTCAAAACGACCGGTCGGGTCGTTACACACGTAGCCGTTAAGCATGGAAGCATTTAGAGTATATAACAACTAAGACAGAGAATGAAACAATTAAAGGGAAGCAGTAAATCAAGGAAAACAGATAATTTGGCGACGTATAAGCACTCATCACCTCGCTTATATTCCTCTCACATCGAATTCACATAATCACATAGTCCGAGGGTTTCTAATTCCCTCAAGTCAAGGTTAGACACAACACTTACTTCGATCCACAGGCCACTGACTGCTCAATTACCGCTTTTCCTCTCGTTTCCACATCCAAACCACTCGTATCTAGCCATAATTAACTTAATAACATCAAATATTTTTAAAGAAATCAATTTCAATACATAAATTTAGGTTTCCCAAACTTTCCCCCAAAAAGTCAAAAATCGACTCCCGGGCCAGCTTGGTCAAAACTCGAGGTTCGGACCAAAACCCATCCACCCATTTAACCCCGAGCCCGAATATGTAACAAGTTTCAAAATTCGACCCCAAATTGAGGTCTAATTTGCAATTTACCAAAAATCCCTAATTCTACCCAAACCTCCAATTTCTACTATGAAATTCTTAGATTTTGGGTTGAAATCTATTAAAGTGAAGTGAAAGATTGAAAAAAACGAGTTAAGAATCACTTACCTCTGATTTGGGGAAGAAACAGTCTTTGGAAAATCGCCTAGCGGGTTTCTTGTGTTTGAAAGTTTTGAAAAAAGTGACAAAACCCGTTTAAGTCAAGATTTACCAGCTGCAGATGTCGCATTTGCGACCTGAGCTTCGCAATTGTGAAGCTCGCAAATGCGAGAAAAATATCGCAAATGCGAACCATTTTCTCGCAATTGCGAACATTGGACTTCCACAAATGCGACATAAATATCGCAAATGCGAGAATCCCCAGTCCCAGCTCCATGCTCACAAATGCGATGATTCTTCTCAAATGCGAGGCTCGCATTTGCATCCAGACCTCGCAATTGCGAGACCTGATGTCACGACCCAATTTCCCACACGGGTCGTGATGGCGCCCAACAATAGGGTTAGGCAAGCCAACATAAATTCTACTAAGTGTTACCTTTCCCATGTGATTAATTAATCCAACTTTTACTAGTTTTAAGAATTTATTTACATGAAATTAGCCGGTGTCATGAAAATAAGACATCTGATACATGAGTCAGAAGATAAGCATATGTATGAAAATGCAGCCCAAAAACCCAAAATGTACGCACGTGTGTGCCAGGAACGAGTGTCACGAGTATCACGGGAAACTATCAGAATACACCAAAATACATAAATATATACAATCCCATAGTGTGAATGAAGTAGACGGGGGAAATAGCAAAAGGAAACTCCAGGGTGCTGCTAGAGATCGCCAAGAAGAGCAGCTCACCGCGAAGTCGACTCCGCCTAGTCAGTATCTATCGCTGGCCTGATAGTCAGATATTCCAGCCTCCTGACCTGTACAGTCAAGTATAGAAAGAAAAGAAGAAGTGCAACATGAGTACATAGTAGATATGTACCCAGTGAGTATCCCGCCCAAACTCGAAGAAGTAGTGACGAGAGGTCGACTAGATACTCACTAAGGTCCAAGAATATAATATATATGACGATATATGGCTAAAACAATAGACATGGAAAAACAGTGAGCAACAAGTATGTAGCAAATAACGAAAACCAAATAATAACAAAAAAAAAGGGACAACATGGTACCAAAAAATTACTCTTAACCAATGCTTGATACTCCTATTTTTATATAAAGAGACTCAAACTCAAGTGGACATACACATACCAGGACAAGACAACCGGCCGGAGTCATAAAGGTGGTCATAAGGACTGAGGTCATAAAGCTATCCCATGATCACGAAACATACCTGCGACTCGCGCGCTGACTCGATACAATAATAAGCTATCCCACAATCGCGCATCATCCCCTGCGACTCGTGTTCTGACTTGATAATAATAATAATAAGCTATCCCACGGCCGCGCATCATCCCTGCGACTCGTGTGCTGACTCGATAATAATAATAATAAGCTATCCCACGGCCGCGCATCATCCCTGTGACTCATGTGCTGACTCGATAATAATAAGCTATCCCACGATCGCGCATCATCCATGCGTCTCGTGTGCTGACTTGATAATAATAATAATAAGCTATCCCACGGCCGCGCATCATTCCTGCGACTCGTGTGCTGACTCGATAATAATAATAATATGCTATCCCACGGCCGCGCATCATCCCTGTGACTCATGTGCTAACTCGATATCAAATGTATATATGTATATATAAGTACATGTGTGTACCAACTCAATAGTGAACTCTGTGAACACCTAATTTTTGCCCTACAAGGAAATTACTCCTAAAAATAATCAAAAAATAACTTTTAACGAATTTAGGAACTTTTCTTTATTTAGTTGCATTTCATGCATGTTTAATACTTTAAAATTATAGAAAAAATCATAAAAAAGTTGTTACATTCTTCATTTCGTGCCATTTTAGGTTTAAACTGCATTTTTAGGATTTAGTTACATTATTAAATGCATCTTCTAAAAATCAAAATTGTATTCGTAGGTTAATTAATTAATTAGTTGCACTGGTCCATCATTAGATAAAATAAATACACAGGCTAGCCAAGTAATAGATTTAAATTAAGTTTGAGTCTAAAGTGGCTAATTCTGTAAAAGCATAAAAAGAAGAGAAGGTTGTTAAGGCTAAATTCGGAATGGGCCAATTTTCATGGCCCAATTTCCTCCTAATTCAAAATAGGCCAAAATTTCCCTAGCCCATTCCCTAATCAACCCAAAACCCCTCTATTTAGAACCCCTCTCCTAAAAACCTAGAAGATCAGATCTATCACCCCTATCAGAAGAGAAACGTCGTTCCCTCCCATCTTCTTCCTCACCCTCACTCTCACTCTCAGCAGAAAAAACCAAATAAACACAAACCAAAAAAGAGATCCACCCCTCCCAAAACAGACCTAGAGAGATATCAGACCCGTCGACTTTCCCCTCCCTTTAGAGAAAAATCGAGAAGCTCCACCATCTTCCTCACTCTCTTTTATCTTTAACACACACACACACAAGGAAGAAAATTTGGTCCCTCACCCCTCAAAACAGGCTGGTAAATCTACTTAAAATAAGAACCAACAACTACTTCCTCTCATCTCATATACACACTAGCATTACGCACAAAAGAGATCCGAAAATCTCTTCTACCTCACTCTTTCTGGGCTCATTCGACACCTTGCACACTTGAAGTATAACAAATCCAGATTCGAACCCAAATCTGAAATTTCAGAGGACTTCAAAAACCAAACACGAAACAAAAGCATGAATGAAAAAGGATTTTGAGGTTGTGTTTTCAACGTCACAATTTCTGTGAATTTGAGTCCTATTTGGGCTATGGAGCTGATGTCCGCTGTTCGTCACTGCTGAGCTTTCACCCGCTGGACTCTTTGCCTTCACTTGGCTTTTCTCTGCTTCTAGATTTGATCCTTGTTTAATTCGGTATGTCCTCATTGAACTTGAAATTTTCAGATTTGGTCTAATGTGAAACACTGTTAGTTTCAGTGATTGTCTTATTTCGATAGGAGTTTACTGTTTTTTTTTTGGACCAATTTGCACATGAAATTTGCTTTGTTCGTTTCTGTCCAGTTCTGTTAAAACCAGTAGGTTCAATTGTTGACTTTAACTTTGAATTTCTCTCTTTTCTTTATTTTTGGTTCCGGTAGCATAATTAAAAAAACGTTCGAGTATGATTTTGCCTTGTCGATGAACTTGACCTTTGTCTCTTGATTTATTTACACAAAGAGATAATTTGTGTTCTTGAGCTTCTATCGAGAATGACAGAGTCATTTCTGACTAAATCAGTGTAGTATCTAATAGCAGATCTATATAGTTTACTGGTTTCGTAGCTTCTCATGTAATCAACAAATTCCTATTTCAATGGCTAATTTATCTATGTACCCGATTTTTTTGGATACTTCCGTAGCTTCTTCATTTGACGTTTTCTTTGCTTTCTAGATTTGATCTTGGTACAATCGGGTACGTCCTCATTAAACCTGGAGTTTTTCAGATGTGTTTTCATGTGTAATTTTATTTGGGTTTCAGTGATTGTCTCATTTCGATTGGAGTTTCCTGTTTTTGGCTAATTTTCAGATAAACTAAATGTTTTTTATTTTCTTTCAAATTGATGTAATGTCTGAATCTGTTCTTCATGACATGTGTGAACCAACATGTGTATCAATCTGATCTTCCTTGATTTTTTTTGTTTTGTTTTGTTGATTTGAGTGGAAGTATCTATGTTTTGTATTTAGGGAATTGGAAGAGGTTTAATATTTTGGTCATAAGTAGTGTAATCACAAATTATGATACAGTAGCTGAATATTTTTGGGGATGATAGATCCTCTCGTGTTGTTCTGTCTGCAACTCCTAGTAAGAACCTGTGAAATAGTAATTGCCTTTGTTAATTCATATGCACAAACGATAAAATTGGACATATAATAAAAAATTAGCAAGGTCATTGAGAAGTGATTCAAACAAGAAAATGAAACTGCCTATTATCAACCCATTCACACAATTTCTTAATGTACTGTATTTCCATAATTATGAGTTCCTTCACATAATCTCAAATTAGAGTTAGGAAAGGATCCATGAACCTTGTAGCTTGCTTAAAGCGCGATTAATAATAAATTTTGTGACTATGGGTACGGCTCCCGTGGAATGGTCATGATCAATAAACTACACTCGGGAGTGGCAACTCATGCCCCCGATCCACAACTTCAAACTATAATAAAATCACATGTTGTAATTGCGGGTGCATTTCATGTGGCGTAGTTGTAATGTGTCCAAAAACAAATAAGTGCACGCCATCGTGATTTATTTCAAGATAAATCTATAAATATTAAAAGCGACTAAAAGTGAAAAAGGTTAAAAATGCACAATAGGTTTAAAACATGTAAATAATTATATAATTTAGGCCAAATAATAATAGTTAAGCGACCGTGCTAGAACCACGGAACTCAGGAATGCCTAACACCTTCTCCCGGGTTAACAGAGTTCCTTACTCGGATTTCTGGTACGCAGACAAATCAAAACAGAGTAAAAAATTTCCTCGATTTGGGATTTAAAATAAACTGGCGACTTGGGATACCTTAAATTATCCCAAGTGGCGACTCTGAAATTAATAAATAATCCCAAATTCGAATAATGTCACTTTAATTGGAAAAACTCCCTAATCCACCTTACGGGAGGAAAAATGAGGTGTGACAAACTCAATAGGGCTGTGACAATACCACAAATAGCCAACTGGGATCCAAATCAAAATGTTTCATGTTTCCATAACAATTTAACAACAATTTCAACTCTTATCACATAAAAGGTACAAATAAGGCACATAGTAGAAAGCTCGTGAGTCCTAAGCTACCCGACATAGCAATATAGTCGCCACGTACGGACTCTCGTCATTTGGTACATACGCGGACCCCACAACATGTATACATGGTAAACAAGGAACCTATGTGGACATTTCTCCCTTACAAGGTTGGAAAGGAGACTCACCTCGCGACGAAACCACCCCTCGGATCAAGTATGCGCCCGAATCTCCGAAATCTACTCTCGACGACTCGCAACTAGCCAAATATAGTTCAACAACATCAATGCATGCTCAAAGTAGGAAATTCATTCTAGCCTACCTAATTTTTGGCATTCTTGAGGAAATTCTAAAAACCAACCCCGGGCCCACAAGCTCGGATTCCGAAAATTCTCGAAGGGATCACTCACCCGAAGCCTAAGGATTAAAATTATATGATTTATACAAGAATCCATAGATTTAGATGGAAAATTCTGAAATTTTTCTAAAATCCCAATCACTACCCAAAACTTAGATTTTTCTAGGAATTAGTAGAGGATTTTCTTGACAATTCATGAACTTAATTAGAAAAGGGAGTGGAATTACTTACCTCTTGGAGGAATTGGTTGAAGATCAGTTTTCTCAAGCTCTTGGGCTCAACAATGGAGGTTGGGGGTGGAATTATGTGATGAAACCCGTGTTTTTGGACATTAAATAGGTCTGTCTCACATGGATTTTCGCACCTGCAACTTTGGGACCGCAGGTGCGGTCCCGCACCTGCGAAGAAAATGGCCGCACCTGCGGAGGTTAGGCCTGGGAGCTGGGGTCGCACCTGCGAGGGAAAATTCGCACCAACGGAGTTGCACCTGCGAAGGAATCCCGCACCAGCGGGCACAAGTCCGCACCTGCGAAAGAGGAGGGGTCCATGGGTTTTCCACACCTGCGTGACGGGGACCGCAGGGGCGGTCTCGCACTTGCGACTGGGCGACCGTAGGTGCGGTCACACCAGAAGCAGCTGCACCAGCATTGGATTTTGCTGGTTTTTGGCCCCGTATGGGGTCCGGGAGGCCCCTGGGCCCACCCGAGCTTCTGACAAATTATACCAACAAGTCCCAAATCATATGATGGACTGGCTCGAGCTTACGGAACACTCAAAACATCGCTAAAACTCAAAATCACCCTCCAAACCCCTTGAATTCAACTTAAGAACTTTAAGATATTCTAGATTTCATTCCATTGCGCCGAACGGGTCTATACTACTCGGAATGATTAACATAACGAAACTATTCCCGGTCTCGAATTTTTGTTCGGACCTCGAAAACACAAAAATGCGTCCCAAACCAAAATATGGACTTAAGGAACTTCTTATTTCAATATTGGGCGCCGAAATACCCCCGGGTCATCAGAAACCCAATCCGAACATACGCCTAAGTCCGAAATCATCACAAGAACCTACTGGAATCGAGAAACTCGATTCCGGGGTCGTTTACCCAAAATGTTGACCGAAGTCAAACTTGGCCTTAAAGTCAGCCTTAAGGAATCAATTGTTCCTATTGCACTCAAAACACCTCCGAATCCCGGACCACCAATCCCCACAAGTCATAATCATAAAATGCCGCTATGGGAAGTTTCATTTTGGGGAACGGGGTCCGATAACGCAAAACGACCGGTCGGGTCATTACATTCTCCACCTCTTAAACAAACGTTCGTCCTCGAACAGGTCTAGAATCATACCTGAAGTGATGAATAAGTGTGGATATTTGCTCCGCATGTCCTCCTCGGATTCCCAGGTCGCCTCCTCAACTGGTTGTCCCCTCCACTGGACCTTTACGATAGAAACTCTCTTGGACTTCAACTGGCGGTCCTGTATATCAACAATAGCAACTGGATCCTCCTCGTAGCCCAACCTCTCATCCAACTGAATAGAGTTAAAATCGACCACATGAGAGAAGTCGACATGGTACCTCCGGAGCATGGATACATGAAAACTGGGTGAACTCCTGATAAGCTGGGAGGCAAGGCCAGCTCATAAGAAACCTCCACAACTCGCCTTAACACCTCGAATGGATCTATAAACCTTGGGATCAACTTGCCCTTCTTCCCAAACCTCATAATACCCTTCATAGGCGAAACTTTCAACAGGACCCTATCTCCCTCCATGAATGATACATCACGCGCCCTCTGATCCACGTAACTCTTCTATCTGGACTGTGCTGTACGGAGTCTCTCCTGAATCAATTTCACTCTCTCCAAGGCATCCCTCACCAGGTTGGTGCCATATAACTTAGCCTCGACGGGCTCAAACCTCCCAATAGGGGAACGACATCGCCGACCAAACAAAGCCTCAAATGGTGCCATCTCAATGCTGGACTGATAGCTATTATTGTAAGCAAACTCGGCTAAAGGCAAGAACTGGTCCCACTGACCCCCGAAATCAATCACACATGCCCTGAGCATGTCCTCCAATATCTGAACTGTACGCTCTGACTGACCATCAGTATGGGGATGAAATGCTGTGCTGAGGTCTATCTGGGTGCCCATGTCACTATGCAACGCTCTCCAGAAGTGTGAGGTGAACTGAGGGCCTCGATCTGATATGATGGACACTGGTACACTATGCAACCGGACTATCTCCCGAATGTAGATCTGTGCCAACCTCTCAGATGAATATGTGGTAGCCACTGGAATGAAATGCGCCGATTTGGTCAATCTATCCACAACGACCCAAACCGCGTCAACCTTCCGCGAAATCCGAGGCAATCCAACCACGAAGTCCATAGCAATGCTCTCCCATTTCAACTCAGGAATGGGCATCTGCTGAAGTAGGACTCCTGGCCTCTGGTGCTCATACTTAACCTGCTGGCAACTGAGGCAAATAGTTACATACTCCACAATGTCCTTCTTTATTAGCCTCCACCAGAAATGCTGCTTCAAATCACAATACATCTTCATAGCACCAGGGTGAATAGAATATCGAGAACTGTGCGCCTCCTCTAGAATCCTCTCCCTCAGGCCATTAACATTAGGAACACATAAGCGGCCCTGAAGTCTCAGAACACCATCCTCGCCAATAGTAACCTCCTTGGCCTTACCCTAAACCATTGTTTCCCGAAGCTCTGCCAAGCACAGATCATAGAACTGTCGGGCCTTAATCTCCCCCCAATAACGAAGACTGAGCAACTACATGTGCCAATACTCGACGAGGCTCTGAAAGATCTAATCTCACCAAGCGATTGGCCAAGGACTGAATGTACAAGGCTATAGGTCTCTCCTCCGCTGCAATATAAGCGAAGCTACCCATATGCTCAACCTTCCGGCTCAACGCATCCGCCACCACATTAGCCTTTCCCAGGTGATAAAGAATGGTAATATCATAACCCTTCAACAACTCAAGCCATCTGCGCGGCCTCAAATTAAGATCCTTCTGTTTAAATAAGTGTTGCAAGGTGCGATGGTTGGTGTAGACCTCACAGGACACCCCATACAAATAGTGTCTCCAGATCTTAAGAGCATGAACAATCGCTGCCAGCTCCAAATCGTGCACAAGGTAGTTCTTCTCATGAACCTTCAGCTAGCGCGAAGCATAAGCAATAACTCTCCCCTGCTACATCAACACGCACCCCAAGCCAACGCGTGAAGTGTCGCAATACACCGTGTACCTCCCAGAACCGTATAGTAATACTAGAAATGGCGCTGAGGTCAATGCTGTCTAGAGCTTTTGAAAGCTCGCCTCACACTTGTCAGATCATCGAAACAGGGCATTCTTATGAGTCAATCTGGTCAATGGAGCTGCAATAGAAGATAAACCCTCCACAAATCGGCGATAATAACCTGCTAGGCCCAAAAAGCTCCTGATCTCAGTAGCTGAAGTAGGACGCGACCAACTCTGAACTGCCTCGATCTTCTGAGGATCAACCTTGATACCCTCTCCGGATACCACATGCCCCAAAAATTCCACGGAATCCAACCAAAACACACACTTGGAGAACTTAGCATATATCTTCTGCTCTCGCAAGGTCTGGAGCACGACTCTCAAATGCTGCGCGTGCTCCCCCAGGCTACGGGAGTAAATCAAAATGTCATCAATGAAGACAATGATGAAGGAATCAATATACGGCCTGAACACCCGATTCATCAAGTCCATAAAGGCTGCTGGGGCGTTAGTCAAACCAAAGGACATCACCAGGAACTCATAATGGCCATACCTCGTACGAAAAGCAGTCTTCGGAACATTTGAAGCCCCAATCTTCAGCTGGTGATACCCTGATCTCAAGTCAATCTTCGAGAACACATGAGAACCCTGCAACCTGCAAACAAATCATCGATGCGCGTCAAGGGATACTTGCTCTTAATGGTAACCTTTTTCAACTGGCGGTAATCAATACACATCCGCATAGACCCATCCTTCTTCTTCACAAATAGAACTGGAGCACCCCACGGCGACACACTCGGTCTGATGAACCCCTTAGCTAACAACTCTTCAAGCTGCTCCTTCAACTCCTTCAACTCTTTCGGAGCCATACGATACAGAGGGATAGATATAGGCTGAGTATCTGGGGCTAAATCAATGCATAAATCAGTGTCACGGTCCAGAGGCATGCCCAGAAGATTCGAAGGAAATACATCAGCATACTCTCGAACAACTGGCACGGAATCAATCGTTGGAGACTCAGCGGTGGTGTCTCGCACATAAGCCAAATAGGCTAGACAACCCTTCTCGACCATATGTCGAGCCTTCAAGAATGAAATAATCCGGCTGGATGCGCTAACTGAAGAACCCCTCCATTTCAGCCTATGAGACTCAGGCATGGCTAAAGTAACTATCTTGGCATGGCAATCGAGCACAACATGATAAGGAAATAGCCAATCCATGCCCAGAATAACCTCAAAATCAACCATGTCGAGCAATAAAAGGTCGGCTCTAGTATCGAACTCACAGAAGGTGATCACACAAGACCGATACACCCGGTCTACCACTACAGAGTCGCCCATAGGAGTGGACACATATATAGGAGATCCCAAAGACTCTCGAGAGACATCCAGAAAAGGAGCAAATAAGGATGAAACATATGAATAAGTGGATCCCGAAGCAAATAATACTGAAGCCTCTCTACCACATACTGAGATAATACCTGTGATCACGGCGTCTGAGGCCAGTGCATATGATCTGGCCGGAAAGGCATAAAACCTTGCTGGAGCACCTGAAGGCTGAGCTCCCCTAGAACGAGCTGGAGCTGACTGACCCCCTCCGGACTGGCCTCCCCCTCTAGGATGGCCCCTGCCAACCTGACCCCCACCTCTAGGCGGTCGAACTGCTGGTGCTGAAATCGTGGGCTGGTGAATCTGCTGCATGGCCTTGCCTTGGTAATTGGGACAATACTTCCTGATATGGCCTAATTTGCCACACTCGAAGCATCTCATAGATGACAAATCCTGCTGACCCGAAGAAGAATCCTGGATGGCCGGAAGGATGAGAGCCCTCAGGCATAGCACTGAAATAGGGATCGAAAGACCTTTGATGACTGGAATGACCACTGGGAGAACCCTGAATAACTGGAGGCCAATAGGAGCGCTCTGGCATGGCACTGAAATGGGGCCTAACTGGGACACCTCGGGGAGGTGGTGGAGGTTCCACATATGGAGGCCTGCTGGACCGGCTGCCTCCAAACTGACCCCTGCCCCTAGCTGGAGCACCACTAAAATCATCTGCAAATCTGGCCCTCTTGTCCTGCTGACCCTGCTCCCTGCTCCTCATCCGGTATCCCTCAATCCGTAGAGCTATCTCCACCACAAGCTGGTACGGGGTACCCATCTCCACCTCTCGAGCCATGGTGGACCTAATACTTGGATACAACCCTGCTACAAACCTCCGAATTCTCTCAGCATCGGTGGGTAATATCATAAGAGCATGGCGTGACAGCTCTGAAAATCTGGCCTCATAATCCGTCACAGACATCTGCCCCTGCTCCAACCGCTCAAACTGACCCCTCAGCTCTTCCCTCTCAGAGGGTGGAATATATCTGTCCAAGAACATCTGCGTGAACTGCTCCTAAGTGATAGTAGGAGAATCGGCTGGCCTGTTGAGAATATAAGACTGCCACCACCTGCGAGCTCTGCCCTTTAACTGGAATGCAGTGAAATCCACCCCATGGGACGCTAGGATCCCCATGTTGTGCAGTCTGTCCCTGCACCTATCAATGAAATCCTGGGCATCCTCCCCTCGCTCACCCCCGAAGACTGGAGGGCGTAAGCGGGTCCATCTGTCTAACATCTTATGCTGGTAGCCACCCACAACTGGTCTGGGCTCTGGTGCTGCTACTGCTGCAGGCTGGGAATCATCCACGGGAAGTGTACCCGGGGTGGGATGTAGTGCTGCTGTCGGACCTGCGGCCTGGGCAGTAGGGGTATGGGCTCCCCCTCCTGCCTTTGAAGTGACAGGGTTTGCTGGAAATAAACCAGCATGGGACATGGTGTCCATGAATCTCATCATACGGACCATGGCTGCCTGAAATCCAGGCGCCGTCATAAAGTCTACGGATGCCGGATATGCTAGGGGCACCTCATCCTGCTCCTCTAATACAGGGTCCTCTGGTGGCGGAACTGATATAGCTCTGGGAAGCCCTCGTCCCCTACCACGGGCAGGTGCTCTACCCCTGCTCCTACCACGGCCTCGAGTGGGGGGGGGGGGGGGGGGGGGGGGGGAGGGGGCAAGGGCGGCACCCTTTCCAGGATCAGGCACATGAGATGCACGCGTCCTCACCATCTATGAGACAATAAAATCATGAATTTAGTAAATCATAGACTTCACGATAGAGTAAGAACAAGTAGAGGTTTCCTAACATCCTGTAGCCTCCTAAAGATAAGTACAGGAGTCTCCGTACCGATCCGCAAGACTCTACTAGGTTCGCCCGGGGCTCGTGAGACTTACGTGAACCTAGTGCTCTGATACCACGTTGTCACGACACAATTTCCCACACGTATCATGGTGGCGCCCAACAACAGGGTTAGGCAAGCCAACATAAATTCTACTAAGTGTTACCTTTCCCATGTGATTAATTAATCCAACTTTTACCAGTTTTAAGCATTTATTTACATGATATTAGCCGGTGACATGAAAATAAGACATCTGATACGTGAGTCAGAAGATAAGCATATGTATGAAAATGCAGCCCAAAAACCCAAAATGTACGCACGTATGTGCCAGGAACTAGTGTCACGAGTATCACGGGAAACTATCAGAATATACCAGAATACATAAATATATACAATCCCATAGTCTGAATGAAGTAGACGGGGGAAATAACAAAAGGAAACACCAGGGTGCTGCTAGAGATCGCCAAGAAGAGCAGCTCACCGCGAAGTCGACTCGGCCTAGTCAGTATCTAGCGTCGGCCTGATAGTCAGATATGCCAGCCTCCTGACCTGTACAGTCAAGTATAGAAAGAAAAGAAGAAGTGCAGCATGAGTACATAATAGATATGTACCCAGTGAGTATCCCGCCCAAACTCGAAGGAGTAGTGACGAGAGGTCGACTAGATACTCACTAAGGTCCAGCAATATAATATATATGACGAGACATGGCTAAAACAATAGACATGGAAAAACAGTGAGCAATAAGTATGTAGCAAATAACGAAAACCAAATAATAACAAAAAAAAGGGACAACATGGTACCAAAAACTTACTCTTAACCAATGCTTGACACTCCCATTTTTACATTAAGCGACTCAAACTCAAGTGGACATACACATACCAGGACAAGACAACCGGCCAGAGTCATAAAGGTGGTCATAAGGACCGGGGTCACAAAGCTATCCCACGATCGTGAATCATGCCGGCGACTCGCGTGCTGACTCGATACAATAATAAGCTATCCCACGATCGCGCATCATCCCTGCGACTCGTGTGCTGACTCGATAATAATAAGCTATCCCACGATCGCGCATCATCCCTGCGACTCGTGTGCTGACTCGATAATAATTATAATAAGCTATCTCACGGCCGTGCATCATCCCTGCGACTCGTGTGCTGACTCGATAATAATAATAATAAGCTATCCCACGGCCGCGCATCATTCCTGCGACTCGTGTGCTGACTCGATATCAAGTTCATATATGTATATATAAGTACATGTGTGTACCAACTCAATAGTGAACTCAACAGGACTGTGACTATACCACAAATAGCCAACTGGGATCCAAATCAAAATGTTTCATGTTTTCATAACAATTTAACAACAATTTCAACTCTTATCACATAAAAGGTACAAATAAGGCACATAGTAGCATGCTCGTGAGTCCTAAAGCTGCCCGACATAGCATTATATTCTTCACGTACGGACTCTCGTCACTTGGTACGTACGCGGCCCCCACAACATGTATACATGGAAAACAAGGAACCTATGGGGACATTTCCCCCTTACAAGGTTGGAAAGGAGACTCACCTCGCGACAACACCACCCCTCGGATCATGGATGCGCCCGAATCTCTGAAATCTACTCTCGACGGCTCGCAACTAGCCAAATATAGTTCCACAACATCAATGCATGCTCAAAGTAGGAAATTCATTCTAGCCTACCCAATTTTTGGCATTCTTGAGGAAATTCTAAAAACCAACCCCGGGCCCACAAGCTGGGATTCCGAAAATTCTCGAAGGGATCACTCACCCGAAGCCTAAGGATCAAAATTATATGATTTATACAAGAATTCATAGCCTTAAATGGAAAATTCTCAAATTTTTCTAAAATCCCAATCACTAACCAAAACTTAGATTTTTCTAGGAATTAGTAGAGGGTTTTCTTGACAATTCATGAATTTAATTAGCAAAGGGAGTGGAATTACTTACCTCTTGGAGGAATTGGTCGAAGATCAGTTTTCTCAAGCTCTTGGGCTCAACAATGGAGGTTGGGGGTGGAATTATGTGATGAAACTTGTGTTTTTGGACATTAAATAGGTCTGTCTAACAGGGATTTCCGCACCTGCGACTTTGGGACCGGAGGTGCGGTCCCGCACCTGCGAAGAAAATGTCCGCACCTGCGGAGGTTAGTCCTGGGAGCTGGGGTCGCACTTGCGAGGGAAAATCCGCACCTGCAAAGGAATCCCACACCAACGGACTTGCACCAGCGGGCACAAGTCCTCACCTGCGAAATAGGAGGGGTCCATGGGTTTTCCGCACCTACGTGAAGGGGACCGCAGGGGCGGTCTCGCACCTGCGATTGGGCGACCGCAGGTGCGGTCACACTAGAAGCAGCTGCACCAGCATTGGATTTCGCTGGTTGTTGGCCTCGTGCGGAGTCCGGGAGGCCCTTGGGCCCACTCGAGCTCCTGACAAATTATACCAACAAGTCCCAAATAATATGACGGACTCGTTCGAGCTTACAGAACACTCAAAACATCGTTAAAACTCAAAATCACCCTCCAAACCCCTTGAATTCAACTTAAGAACTTTAAGAAATTCTAGATTTCATTCCATTGCGCCGAACGGGTCTATACTACTCGGAATAACCTCAAATTTTGCAGGCAGGTCATAATTAACGTAACGAAACTATTCCCGGTCTTGGAATTCCATTCGGACCTCTAAAACACAAAAACATGTCCCAATCCAAAATATGGACTTAAGGAACTTCTTATTTCAATATTGGGCGCCGAAATGCCCCCGGGTCATCAGAAACCCAATCCGAACTAACACCTAAGTCCGAAGTCATCACACGAAGCTACTGGAGCCGGTGAAACTCGATTCCGGGGTCGTTTACCCAAAATGTTGACCGAAGTCAAACTTAGCCTTAAAGGCCATCCTTATGGAACCAATTGTCCTATTGCACTCAAAACACCTCCGAATCCCAGACCACCAGTCCCCATAAGTCATAAATCATAAAATGCCGTTATGGGAAGTTTCAAATAGGGGAACGGGGTCCGATAACGCAAAACGACCGGTCGGGTCGTTACACCTGAAGCACACCAGATATTTTTCCTAAGTTCATTTCACTCCGTAGTCTATCCGAAACACACCCGAGCCCTCGGGGCTCCAAACCAGACATGCACACAAGTCTAAAAATATCATATGAATTTGCTCGTGCGATCAAATCGCGTAAATAACACCTAGAATTATGAATTTAGCACTAAATCACATGAAATTCCCAAGAACACTTTGAAATTCCTATTTTCATAACCGGACGTCCGAATCACGTCAAATCAATTCTGTTTTTCACCAAATTTCATTAGATAGGGTATAAATATCATAACAGACCTGTACAGGGCTCCCGAACCAAAATACAAACCCGATGCCAACAAGATCAAAAATTAACCAATTTCTTTAAATCATTAAATTTTCAGTCTTTCTATTTTCAACAAAAATTCATATCCCGAGCTAGGGACCTCAGAATTCGATTTCGGGCATATGCCCAAGTCCCATATTTCACTACGGACCCACCGGGACCGTCAAAACACGGGTCCGGATCCGTTTACTCAAAACGTTGACCGAAGTAAACTAAAATTAATTTTTAAGGCCAAAAGTTATTATTTCATCAATTTTTAACATAAAAGCTTTCCGGAAACATGCCCGAACTGCGCACACAAATCGAGGAGGGTAAAAATGAGATTTTAAAGGCTAAAGAGCAGAGAATTGAGTTCTAAAACATAAGATGACCTTTTGGGTTATCACAGTCTCTTGTCTAACCTTGTAAGAGGGAATTACCCCGGGTGATTTAAATTAAATGTTGCTACAATTTATGGGGGCTAAGTACGTACGAGGTGACAAGAGTCCGTACGTAGCTACTAATTATACCTATGTCCGAGTAGTTTTAGGACCCAATGCATGAACTATTTGGAATTTTTGCACCATACTTGTTAATTTAAAATGCTAAACTATATTAGGATTCGTTAGAAAAATTGTGAAAGATCGATAATGAAATTCGTATTGTTTTAGTATAAATCCTTAATAATGTTCAAGTCAAATGCTTATAAAGTATCCTTCTCTTCTTGTGGAGCGGGCCGAACGCCTCGACAGTAGATAGATGCGTCTATAGTTCGTGCCGCTCGTACCTCGGCAATGTACACATTATTTCGAATCAGGTCGTACGACCTCAACATAAATTATGCTTAATAATAATACTTGGTGTCTTGATATTTTGCTGTGGCTTGTAAGATTACAACCTTGAAAATGAATGACTTATTTGGAAATTATATTAAATTGAAAGAATTATTTTCTCCTGCTTGTTGAGAAGATTTGAATTTATTTACACACCTAGTATTTATTTAAGATTTTATCTGAATAATTATTGACCTAGAGTGAGCGTCGAAGTCGACTTCTCGTCACTACTACTTCGAGATTAGACTTGATACTTATTGGGTACACGTCGTTTATGTACCCATGCTACACTTTTTGTACAGGTTCTGAGACAGGTGGATCAGGCAGTCCCCACCGGTGTGCATCCCCGATATCCTGAGGCCTAGTGGTGAGCTGATTTTCCTGAGCCGTTCCACAACACCTAGTGTCTCTCTTCGTATTCGTATTCGTATTTTGTCTATTTTATGTCCTGACAATATTTAGAATTTTGTATAATCTGCTAGATGCTCATACACTTGTGACACCAGGTCTTGGCACACACACTAGTAGATTTGTGATTTTGAACTATTACTTGGTTTCATTTATTTAAACCTTTTATTTTCTTAAATCTTGCAAATAAGGAAAGTTTAATTACTCGAAAACTTATTAAAAGAGAAATAACTTGTCTAATTCACTAGTTGGCTTGTGTAGCGGTGATGTTGGATGCCATCACAACCTATTGGTCAAGTTGGGTCGTGACATTTCTCTTATTGTTAATATTTCGTATTACATTTTCAAATAGTTTCTCATGAAACCTGCCAACAAATAGAAATCTAAGAATAAATAGTTTAAAGGAAATTTTGTACTAGAGAAATTGAAGGATACATGATTTTAAAGAAAAAAATAAGAAAAAAAAAAACCTAACATAGATTATTGTCACAACCCAAAATCCCACCACAGGCATCGTGATGGAACTTAGTCTCTAAGACTAGGTAAGCCGATTTTAATTACAATTCAAGCCAATTTTATTTGAAATACATAATCGAAATCCACAGAGGAAATAATTATAACAACCTCCCAAAACTGAATACATGGAATTATCTCGAGGGTCGAATATAAAATATTGTTCGAATAAGAAACTAACAGTACAATAAAATGTAAAGACTCCAAGGGACTGCGATGACCAAGTCCGATATCACCAATACCTGGCTCTGCACAAAACTGTGCATAAGTGTAGTATGATAATACCCCGGTCGGTACCCAGTAAGTATCAAGGCTAACCTCGGTGGAGTAGTGACGAGGTACAGTTAAGACACTCACTAGTCAAATACCTGTGCAATATAGCATACAAAAATAGTAGAAAATAAAATGCAGTGATGGAAACAATAATCAACTTGTGACATAAACAACAAGGCAACAAGAGCACCATAAATATTGCTCAAACGAATAATAAAGACAAGTACAACCAATTAATCAAGTCCATCAAAATATACATCTTTTATCTATAAGTTTTTCAAATAAAAATATTTAAAATATACATCGGTAATACCTTCGTGCACTTGTCTCATTCTCATACAATATATATATGTAGATCAAATCAATTGACACGGAAACACCCTTCGTGCATTTATCTCTTTCTCACCGAGCATACATATAACAATACCAACTAGGTGGGAGAAATGCCAATAATAATAAAAGAATAAAGTGGGAGGCACACAGGAAGTAACAACAACTACAAGTCACATAGAAAACATAAGTGCACAATAAAAATCCAAGATAAAGGCATGAATGTATACACAACGAAAAGATATCACAATATAATGTATGTCTCTCGTCCTCGCTTGCACGAAAACACCCTTCGTGCCATGAGCATATGATAACATAAAAATAATGGCATGAAATCATCCTTCGTGATTTTACGCTCATCCTCACATGATAATGTATATGAAATGGCACGACATTATCCTTTGTGCGCATTAATGTATATGAATGACACGACATCACCCTTTGTGCTTTATACCTTTCCTCAGATGATAATATATATGAAATGGCACGACATTATCCTTCGTGCATATATATAGAAGAACGTCACGAAATCACCCTTCTTGCTTAACACTCTTCCTTACAAAGCACATGTATATCATTAACAAGCAAGATAGGAAGCATAAATAACATCAAGGAGATTATAACGATCTGACCGGTCGTTTTTCTTTCTAGAGCCCCGTGCCCCTAAATAAGACTTCCCGTACTTGCTTTTATTTATTTATGGCTTGCGGGGATGGTTGGGTTCGGAATTTGGAAAGAGTTTGGGTTGGAATCGAAACACTTGGTTCCTTAAGGTTGGCTTAAAATGCCAAGTTTGACTTTGGTCAATATTTTGGGTAAACGACCTCGGAATCGCGATTTGACGGTTCCAATAGATTCATATGATAATTTTGGACTTGGGCGTATGTTCAGAACGGGTTTCGAATGACCGGAAGCGTTTCGGCGCCAAATAGTGAAAGTTGGATTCTTGAAGGTTTTAGAAGTTCTATAAATGTGGTTTGGAATGCGTTTTGGTGATATCGAGGTCCAAACAAAATTCTAAGACCAGAAATAGTTCCGTAAGGTCATTTAGGACTTGCACACAAAATTTGGTGTCATTCCGAGTAGTATAAGTACGTTTCGGCATGTTGGAAGCAGACTGAAGAATTTGAAGTTCATAAGTTGGGTTCAATTGGTTTAGGGTGTGATTCTTAGTTTTTGATGTTATTTTGGTGTTCCGATCATGTGAGCAAGTTTTTATAGTGTTGTTAGACTTGTGTGAGTATTCAGTGTGGAGCCCCAAGGGCTCGGGTATGTTTCAGACATGTGTTAGGAGTGAAAAACACTCCAGTTTTCTGGTGTCTCTTGGTAGTTGCTGCAGGTCTTGCAAATGTGAGGATTTGTTCGCATTTACGAATATTGCATTTGTGATGAAGGCTTCGCAATTACAAAGAAGCTTGGGCTGGGTATCTATCGCATTTGCGATCCCAGCAGAGACAAAATTTGCGGCACCTTTTGTCGCAATTGCGACCCATGCATAGGGAGCCCATGTTCGCATTTGCAATGAGTTTGTCGCAATTGCGACCTTTGCATTTGCGAATCAGATGCCGCAAATGCAACATCAGAGACCTGTGCACAACTCTTTTAATACGGGACTTAGACCATTTATTTCATTCCACTTCAACCCTTGGGCTAGTTTTAGAGCTTTTGGAAGGAGGCTTTCACCTAGAACTTTGAGGTAAATAATTTCTATACAACATGAGTTAAATACATAGATTATGGGTAGATTAACATACAAAAATTAGTGAAAATCAAGGGTTTAGATGAAAACCTAGGGTTTTGATAAAAATAAGATTTAACCACGAAATTTGTTAGCGAATCTAGTAAAAATCACATATTCTTGATCCTAAGGTTATGGGTAACGATTTCCTTTGAAAATTTTCGGAATCTGAGCATGTGGGCCCGAGGGTGAATTTTAGAAATCTTGTAAATTAGGTTGGGTAATCACATAGATGGTGGAATTATGAACGTTTGAGCATAGATTGATTGGTTTGTGTAATGTTTGGCTAGTTTCGAGTAGTTGGGCGTCCAATTTGGAGGTTTGAGCGCGTCCTTGAATTGGGAAGTGGGCTTTGACACGAGGTAAGTCTCTTTTCTAACCTTGTTAGAAGAAACTTTCCCCATAGGTGAATTTATATAATATGTGATTACTTGTGGGGTACTATGTACGCACGAGGTGACGAGAGTCCGTACGTAGTAACCATTCCTTTTATGTTCGGGTAGTCTTAGGCTTACACCATGCTTTGTGAACACTGTTAATTGATTATATGCACTATTTGTATTGGATCAGAATTCATTTCGAGATCTTACGAATTTGAAGGTTTCAAGTAAATTATCATTTTAAAAGGATTAAGGAAAAACATGTTATGTTTATATGTAACCGCTTCGCAAATTTTATTCCGCGAGCGGGGTGATCCTTTCCACTACTCTCATGGGAGCGGTCTGTTTGCCTCGACAGGTTAATAGATGCATCTATGGTATGCGCCGTTCGATCCTTCGGCAGTGCACATTTTATTATTTTGTTGGATCAGACCGTACGTCCTCGGCATTATATGCGCATGCTATTTTCTTGGCACTTTTCTATGACTTTAATCCGCTTTAAATGCCTTGAAATATATATTGTCAATTGAAATGATAGAAACTTAAATGTATATCTATGGAAAGTCTGGCCGCTTCCTGTTACTATTTGTTTTCTAGCCTTAATATCCATGCTTAGACTCATACTTAAATATATATTGTTTGACCTTAGTAAGTGTCAAGTCGATCCCTCGTCACTACTTCTTGGATTTTAGACTGGATACTTGTCACGACCCAAATCGATGGGCCGCGACGGGCACCCGGTACCTTACTCAACCGAGTACCAACATAAAGTATCTTTTCATGTCATACTATCATAGATAACTGAGTCGGAAGGCTGCCGTGAGATAAGTAGAATACAACATGTAATAACAGCCTATACATACGACATAAGGGCCTATAAGACAAAAATAACTACTCGTACACTGAACATAGGCCGACAAGGCCACAACTCATAATGTACAATTGTAAATGGGCAACACTGTATCAATAAACTATCATTCTTAAAACATGAATGCATATGGGCCAGTAAGGCCTCTGATATACTGTAAAAAATGAACCTTTGTCTACAAAGCCTCTAAGATTATTTGACATAAAATGGGACAGGGTACCGGCCTACCCATAAATCTGTAGAAAACTTCTGACACGATGACTCATAAACTCGGCTGCACTGCAAATGAGGTGGAGTCGTACCAATCCTTCGTTGAATGACAATCTCGTCTACTATGAGGACTCGTTAAACTGATTATCTATACTTGCAGGCATGAATGCAACGTCCCCAACAAAAGGATGTCAATACGAATAATGTACCGAGTATGTAAGACATGTAAATCAGTATATAAAGGACATGGAAGAAACATGGAGTAAAGGACTCAACCTGTAAGTCTGGATAGCTCTGTAAATCATGAAATATTTATAATGTCATGCATATTCATATAAATGTCATGTAATGCATAGGTCTGTACATACATAATATCATCAAGCTTCTGAGGGCATCCCATCATATCATCTCGGCCACTGTGGGAAAATTATCAACGTATACCAGCTGATCAGCTAGTGGTGCGTATATAACGCCATAACTTTCACGACCCAATTTCCCACACGGGTCGTGATGGCGCCCAATAATAGGGTTAGGCAAGCCAACATAAATTCTACTAAGTGTTACCCTTCCCATGTGGTTAATTAATCCAACTTTTACCAGTTCTTAAGCATTTATTTACATGATATTAGCCGGTGACATGAAAATAAGACATCTGATACGTGAGTCGAAAGATAATCATATGTATGAATTTGCAGCCCACAAACCCAAAAAAATGTACGCACGTGTCTGCCAGGAACTAGTGTCACGAGTATCACGGGAAACTATCAGAATACACCAGAATACATAAATATATACAATCTCATAGTCTGAATGAAATAGACGGGGAAAAATACAAATGGAAACTCCAGGGTGCTACCAGGAATCGCCAGGAAGAGCAGCTCACCGTGAAGTATAACCAACCCCGGTCAGTATCTAGCACCGGGTTGATGATCAGACGTACCAACCTCCGGACCTGTACAGTCAAGTACAGAAGAAAAGAAAGTGCAGCATGAGTACATACATAAATATGTACCCAGTGAGTATCCCGCCTAATCTCGAAGAAGTAGTGACGAGAAGTCGACTCGATACTTACTAAGGTCCAACAGTAATAAAGTAAGCAAGATGTAAGGAAAATAGTAGGCATGTAAGGCAAATAACCAAGTACATCGATATTAGACATCAAATAACAATCCAAAAAAAAATCTACCAGGATTGGTACCCGCCGTGGCGTACGGCTCGATCCCATCCTGTAGTCCTCAATCTCGTCGTCGCGTACGGCCCGATCGCATCCTGTAGTCTCAATATCGCCGTGGCGTACGGCCCGATCCCCTCCTGTAGTCTCAATCTCGCCATGGCGTACGACCCGATCTCATCCTGTAGTCTCAATCTTGCCGTGGCGTACGCCCCGATCCCATCCTGTAGTCTCAATCTTGCCGTGGCATACGGCCCGATCCCATAATATAATCAATCGTCACTCTGTCGTGGCGTACCGACCGATCCCATAATATAATAAATCATCACTATGCCGTGGCGTATGGCCCGATCCCATAATATAATTGATCACGCTCAACTATGTCTTCTATAAAGACTAAATGGGCGTTGCAAATATAAATCTGGG